>JBBPDI010085567.1:0-12995 GCA_037974545.1 Cucumis variabilis
ATTTAATTAAATCTATAAGATATTGCAGAGATATTCATTCAAATAAGATTTGAATGAAATATTAATTAAATATGATTCTATAAGATATTGGAAAATATTCATTCAAATAAGATTTGAATGAAATATTAATTAAACATTATTTAATTAATTGTATTAATATAAATCTATAAGATTTTGGAGAGATATTCAATCAAATAAGATGTGAATGAAATATTAATTAAATATGATTTAATTAATTAATAAATAATTCATTAATTGTTAATTAATTAGTAGATTTGATAATAGAATCTCATGATTCTCTCCTACTACTTTCCCTATTCTAAAAAATAAAGAGAGTTATAAATATATAGAAGAAAACAATATTCTTTAAATGAATTAATCAGAAGAAAAAAAAGTCAAGGCTTTTGCTTTGCAAAAAGAAAAGAAATTCTCTCAAATACCTTTAAACTTTTTTCCATCTCAATTGATTCCCACAAACCAATCTCATTCCAGAGGATAGGAAGGTCTCAGATTGGTGGTGTCCCAATTAGGAGGTTTACATATTCAAAGACGACAACAAAGTAAGTTCTCTCTATCTTTTAAATAAAAAGCATGCTTAGTTTTTTTTTAGAATTTTTATTCTAAATTTTTGTCAATGTACTGGTATTTTGGGATTCCCAAATTAAATTGAGTAATGATTCTGTAAAATATTCGCTACCATTGGACTTTTATCCCTTCACATCTTATGTGTGATGAACATGCCTTGTGACATATTGCCTAGATTAGAATTGCACCATATGAATGTGAAACTACTAAGTCCAAATGAAAAGACACGATCAATATGTAGTGCATGAAATTGAGGATGAACCGACCCTACCAATCCTTGTAAGAATGAATGATTTTTGAATATTTGATGCCTTAGATCTTGTAATTGGTCCTTCTGAAATGAGTTAAACACCATGATTCTCATCATTTCCCCCCTCTTCAATAGGATTTGTCTTCGAATCAATAAATTCAAACATTTACATCAAAACGACAAAATTTTGCAGCAGTGAAACAATAATTATCATCTTCCTCGCCTTACAGAGCAATTTTGTAGTCATGAAATTTCATAGATAAGTCATTCATAGAACTCCGCTTTGAATTCTTCGAAAAAAATAGTGGTTCTTCCAAAAGTGTCTCCATGTCCATTTCCTTGTTTTGAACATCGTATGCTTGCTGTCATGGTTTACTGTTGAAGCAAAATTTGAGTGGTTCCTATTTGATTTGGTCATGAAAGATATATAACGTATGGCATCGCTGATTTTTTATGCAACCTTCGAATCAAGCATCATTATGAGTGTCTTGTCCTCTTGTAAGAACTTAAAAGAAACATTAGAAAAACATGGGTTTATCTCATCCGTTAGGAAACAAGTTCTTTTGTATATCAGATAAAAAAATACTTTGCTTTGAAAACAAAATAAAATTAACCCAACTAACTCTCTCACACAATAGCTTTGCTTTTCGATTTTTCTTTCATTTTTCTCACTAGGCCATAAACTATCCCCATGCTTTTATTCTCACATTTTCTCTAACTCACCTATATCAACATGAACTTCAATATTAGATGTTGCAATAAAATTAGATAATTTTTGACAAAGTATGATGTCTTCAACTTTGTCATTCTTTACCCCAACAATCAACTTAATTTCTGTAGGTATACTAACCTTCTTCAAATTCTAGTCTCGTATATTCAACTGTTGAGTCAATGTACATAAGTACTCAACTGATTGATTTAATTCAACCAATTTTTTTTTAAAGATTTAGCACTGATGACTTTTTAAAGTTCTTCCTTAGAAATGTAAATGGATTGTTGTATGTCTACCAATTCACCTTGTAAACTCTTCCAAAATTGAGCATCATAGTTGTAGGCAACACGGTGATTTTTTTCTTGATAAAACATTCTCTCTAACAAAAAATAATCTCACATACTTAGCTCACTATTTGTTCACTCGAGAACACTCATGTTTGCACACAAAAGGTAGGCTATTTGGGAAGGTAGATAAATTATGATTTTAGGTAGACCTATGCAATCCTTAAAATAGCAAGCTATTCAATATAAGCAAGACAAGATAATTATGATACCAATCACAAAAAAAAAATGAAAGGTTCAAACAAATAAGGAAAAACACAATTTTCGGATGAAACAAAATACTTTAATTGATTTTCAAATAGAAAGGTTTTAACCAATGAATTTGATAAACTATCCATCTTGAATGTTGAAGATAAGAGCCTGATTTAAAAGTTTGTTGAAGGACACAAAGTGAAATTCAATCATTTGCGACGAGAAAAAAATGAAAGATAAGAAGAAAATTTAAATGTCACATATTTGAAAGTCTTCAATAATTAATGATAGGAAGGTGAAAAGACATTCAAACGATCATGCAATTGATCTGGGAAATGGTAGAAACATAGAAAGAGTTAATGTAATAACTCAATTATACAAAATTTTATTTCAAGCTCAAGCTACGTTAATAGCTTGAATCCATAAATCCAAAGATTCAAGCTATTAACGTAGCAAGAACCTTTAAAATAAGAAACTAGCACTCTTTATACTAATTTAGATCAACTAAGAGAAAGTCAAGATTAGATTACCTCTTAGAGCAAAGATATATTAGTAAAATTTGAAAATCTTGTTCTAAACTAAGTCACACAACAATCAAACTTAATCAAGGTTAGATTGAATGGCTCGAATACATTCTATCACAAGAATTGCAAATTAAGGGAAAAGTTTCAAATTGAGATTTCAAATTTCATTTACGAAAAGTCTTGTTTTAAATGTGGCAATCACAACCCTATTTATACTAATAAAATATTAAATGAAAAGTCACAACCATTTAATTGTATGCCCTTTCAACTACTATAATAAATGGAAACAAACATTAAAGAAATACATGATTCCTTAAATATTTAATTTCATGTCTTTTAGGTTGTCCAAATAACTTTTCAACTTTCAAGCATTGAATCTTTTCAACTTTTTCATTTGATTCAATTCTAATTTCTTTACTCATATCACATCGATATGGAAGGAAGTTACATGGTGGAGTTCTGAGGTGTGAACTAAAACGATCGAAAAGTGGCCAATGCTTGGAAAAGTTGACCAAACTTTTGCAAGGATAACAAACCACCAAAAGTTGTTTCCTCTTTGAAAAGGAGTCTGGTCTGAGGATAGTTCAGGTGTTGGCACCCTAAAAAAGCCTAACGACGATGCCCAAGTCTTAGTTACCTTATTTTTTTCATAAGTTTTTTATTATCGGATTCTTGAACCAAGAACTTGCATCTATATTCGTTAAAAGATTCTTTGTACATTCACTCAAAGCGGCTGGGAAGGGAGTTGCGTCGTGAGTAGTGAGGTGTGAACCTAAACGATTGAAAAGTGGGCAATTGTCACACTCCCTCTCGAATCACCTGTTCTGGATCTGAAAGTTGGGGTGATGTCAACTGAAATTATTCACCTCTGAAACAGCTTTAGCTGTTCCTTGCTTGAAAACATGAAATATTTGCCAACAAAAGTCGTTAAACTTTGAAATAACTGAGAAGCCATTTGAAATGTCTTTTATAAATACAATGTATAAAACATGGAAATATAAACCTTTAATTAAACATAGTAATACATTTATTATATCTATTCCTTTCATGATTGAAAAATATTGGCCTGTCAGCAGAAAGTTCAGCACGTAGAGAGTCACAATCTGTATCTGGAAAGAGGGAAAATTTTTTGAAAAAGTAAGTCGAAAAACTTAGTGAGTAATAGTTTTATAAAAACAGGGTTTCATAAATAGATTAACATAAAATTGAGGCTTGAAATCATTTAATAAACATTCATTTCATAGCATGAAACTTGAAACATTGAACTTTTGCATAGCTTTTGGAAGACAATGGTCTATAGTCACGGGCAGTATTAAACCTCTTCGTCCGAAGATGGAACAGTCGATAGGAAACAACTTTCAGAGTTATCTTCCTCCTTTAAGGCAATATTTTTATTTATTTTGCTATTTTAAAAAATGCCTCTAATTATTAACTAATTGATTAATTGTTAATTAATTAGTAGATTTGATAATAGAATCTCATGATTCTCGCCTACTCCTTTTCCTATTCCAGAAAATAAAGAGACTTATAAATATCTAGAAGAAAACACTTTTCTTTAAACGAATTAATCAGAAAAAAAAAAAGTCAAAGCTTTTTCTCTACAAAAGGAAAAGAGTTTCTCTCAAATACCTCTAAACTTTTTTCCATCTCCCAATTGGTTACCACAAACCAATCTCATCCCAGAGGATAGAAAGGTCTCCGACGGGTGGTATCTAATTTGGTAGTTTGTAGATTTAGAGACGCCAAATAAAGTAAGTTATCTATATCTTTTAAATAAAAAGTATGCTTAGTTTTATTTAGAATTTTTATTCTAAATTTTTGTCAATGTACTGGTATTTTGGGTTTCCCAAATTAAATTGAGTACTGGTTCTGTAAAATCTTCCACAGCTATAAGGCTTTTATCCCTACAAATAGTATTAGAGCTATCTCAAATTTTAATTGGGAATTTTAAGATTTGCATTGGTTAAGGTGTGATTTTTTTTCCATTATGAATGTGGTTTGAAAAATAGATGTTTTTTATTTTGGCATCTTAGATTATAATTTTTCATTAATTTGATTGATGTAAAGACCTGTTGTTTTTGACATTTTACTTCTGTAAACAAGTATTTAAGTTCATGTCGTTCGATGGCATTGGATGACAAGAGTTGCTGTGAAGCGACGATTTCTGGTGCAGTAGCAGATTTGATTTAGAAAAAAAAAAGGAAAATTTGAAACGAATATATATGGTTTCCATGTTTGTGTTAACAATACAAAATATTTGGTGCAGTTGTTAAATAACTATCTCGAAACATACAGATTGTGGGTTTGATTCCAAGATCATGTGTTTTCCTTCAATTTTTCAGTTTTTTTAATTTTCTTCTATTTTAATTAATTAAATTAATATAATATGATTATATTAATTTGATTAACTTTTAAGGGTGTCAAATTCGGTCTATTGTGCTATTTAATCTATTATTACATGTGATGCTTAATTAAATTAATTATGTGCATAATGTATATCATATAATTTAAAATCCCACCTTAGGATTATAATTTTTATACATCATTCTTAAATATAATTGTTATATTTTAGTTGCATGATTTTCTAAGCATGTTCATGTATTTTTATATATTATAAATGTTTTAATATATGGTATCAATGCATGATCTTGAATTTCAAGAGTTATTTAAAGTATGTTGATATTTTAAATATATAAAATTGGATAAGGATGACGCATCACATTACTTAGTTAAATATAATTTGTTATATTTAAATTAGTGTCTTATATATGCTTGGTTGGTTTACATTATTTTTTTTAATATAAGTGTTATATTAATTAAGATGAAAATCAATTTGCATTGAGCATATTACATCCATAGATTAATATAATTGTTATATTAATGTAATGTTTAGCATGTTGCATGGTATATTTTTTAATTAAAATTTATTTTAATTAATTAGATCAAAGTATGCATATTATAGGACTAATTAAGTAATTTTATAATAGTTATAAATTTTGATAATTAGAAACTGTCAACCTATAATAAAGAGTTGCATGCAAACATAAGATCTAAGTATTAATTTGATTTAATTTTAAATTGTTTAAAATTAAATAGACATAACATCACATTAATTCTAATAGGATTAGAATTATGTTTTTTTTTTCTTAGTTTAATGAAACTAATTAGGACAAATAGAATTTAAGGTTATGAGGAAACTCCACCGGTAAAGTTCTGTCTAAGGCTGGAGGTACTTAAGTTGACAGTTTACAAAACACCTCCTACCTGGGAACAGAGTCAGAACCGACGTTGAATTAATCTTATTTTTATTAGCATAAGATGTCACTAGGTAAATTAAATGGTTTAATATCCTTTCATGTTTAATTTTTCAGGCAAGGGTAATACGAGAGGCAGACCGACGAGGGACAAGAAAGATGCGTGACTGCTATATAGGGACTTAGTTTTCTTAAATTTGATTCCGCTTATGGTTTTAATTTTTTTTTTTTTTTTTGCGATTAAACTAAGTTAATGGATAGTTATTTTATAAACAGTACTTTTAGAATTTTATTTGGTTGAAATAGCGTCCGAACAACATTTTTCCTTGGTCATTTTGATTTTAAAATTTTTTTACCATATTTTGTGTCCATCAAAGTGTTTTGTTTAAAATAATGACTTCGACTTAGATAGAAAAGTTGGGTCATTACAACTGATATCAGAGCCTAAGTTATAGGTTCTCTAGATTGACTTATGATGTAAGTCTCTGTTTTGTGTCCCTATGGCTAACACGATCCTTCGTCACTCGTCAGGTACGCTTTTATGATTTATATGTATGGTTTTATCAGCATGATCTTTCCTAAGTTAAATTAGAATGTATGAAGTGTTTTGTTGTCTAAGACTAAAAGGATTATTGGTGGATAATAGGTAAGGAGAGGTGCACGTAGAGGTGGTCTTAGAGGTCGAGGTTGAGGGGGAGGGCGTAACTAGCCTGCTGAGGGCCAAGCTGATCATTATGTCCCTACTGCACCTGTTACTCAAACTTTTTTGATAGCTCTGTCTACTTACCTGGAGCAGAGATTTACAGAGCTTATTACTGCTGCTATGGCTTAAAACTAGCCTGCACCAGCAATCCCTCTTGCACTAGTAGTCACTCTTGTGCCAGCAGTCCCTTCTACATAAAGACCAATTGTACAATAGCCACAGAACGTACCAAATCAGTTCTCAACTGAAGCTAAACATTTGAAAGATTTTAAGAAGTACGACCCTCAAACTTATGATGGATCACTGGAGGATTCGACTAAGGTAGAACTGTGGTTGTCCTCCATGGAAACCATCTTTAATTATATGAGGTGCCCATAAGAGCACAAGGTTTAGTGTGTTGTCTTTCTGCTCAGAGATAAAGGTATCATCTGGTGGAGGTCCACAATGCGAATGTTGGGTGGTAATTTGAATCAGATCACCTGGAACCAGTTGAAAGATTTCTTTTACACTAAGTTCTTCTCTGCTAATCTTATAGATGTTAAATGCCAGGAGTTCTTGGAATTGAAGCAAGGACATATGACCGTAAAGGAGTATGATCAAGAGTCTGATATGCTGTTACATTTTGCCCCTGAGTTAGTTGATAATGAGCATACCAGAGCTGAGAGATTTGTTAGGGGTCTGAAGGATGAGATCAAAGATTTTGTACGAGCTCTTAAGCCATCTACTCAGGCTGAAGCTCTGCGTCTGACAGTGGACATGAGTATTTGGAAGGATGAGGTTCAGTCAAAGATGTTTGATAAGGGAACAACATCTGGGCAGAAGAGGAAAGCAGATCAAAAGTCTGTTGAAGTTCCTAAGAGGAACTTAAGATCAGGTGGAGATTTTTGCCGTTTCAAGCATAATTCCATTGGGGCAGATGAAGATGCTAGAGAGAAACCACTATGCAACACTTATGAAAATTGCCACTTGGGTCGTTGTTTATTTGGGACTAGGACTTGCTTCAAGTGTAGACAAGAGGGGCATACAGTAGATCATTGTCCTTTAAGACCTACTGAAGTTGGGCAGAGTAGTCAAGGGGCAAGAGTGACACAACAGGTAAAGTTTTTACCACCAATAGATTTGAGGCTGAGAAGGCTAGCATAGTTGTGACAGGTACGCTACCGGTGTTAAGGCATTATGCCTTAGCCCTGTTTGACTCTGGTTTCTCTCACTCTTTTATATCGTCGATATTTGTAACACATGCATGTTTAGAAGTGGAGCCTCTAGGTTATGTTTTATGAGTATCTACACCATCTGAGGGAAATTATGTTGTCAAAAGTAAAGATTAAAACATGTCAAATTAGTTGGCTAGTCGTGTGTTGGATGTAATCTTACTAGTACTGGATATCCTTGATTTTGATGTAATTTTAGGCATGGATTGGTTAGCTGCTAATCATGCTAGTATTGATTGTTCTCGCAATGAGGTAGTATTCAACCCTCCTACAGAGCTTAGTTTTAAGTTTAAATGAGTAGGGATTGTGGTACTACCTAAAGTAATTTCAGCTATGAAAGCCAGTAAGCTACTCAACTAGGGTACTTTGAGTATTTTGGCCAGGGTGGTGGATACTAGAGAAGCTGAGATTTTCTTGACATCAGAACTTGTGGTAAGGGAATACCTTGATGTGTTTTCAAAAGAGCTTTCAGGATTTCGCATCACAGTGAAGTTGATTTTGCTATTTAGTTGGAGCCAGGTATTGCTCCCATTTCGAGAGTCCCGTATAGAATGGCTTCTGCTGAATCGAAAGAACTGAAGGTACAGTTACAGGAGTTACTAAACAAAGGTCTTATTCAACCTAGTGTGTCACCTTGGAGAGCACCAATACTTTTTGTGAAGAAGAAAGATGGGTTGATGCGTCTTTGCATTGACTATAGAGAACTTAATAAGGTGACAGTTAAGAACAGGTATCCGTTGTCTGAAATCGATGATTTGTTTGATCAGTTGCAGGGAGCCACTGTATTCTCTAAGATTGATTTACGCTTAGGTTATCATCAGCTGAGGATTAGAGACAGTGACATTCCTAAGACTGTCTTTCGTTCGAGGTATGCACATTATGAATTCATTGTAATGTCTTTTGATTTGAGGAACGTTCCTGCCGTATTCATAGATATAATGAATAGAGTGTTTAAGGATTTCTTAGCCACTTTTTTAATAGTTTTTATTGATGATACCTTGATTTATTTCAAGACAGATGTTGAGCATAAGGTGCATTTGCATAAAGTTTTGAAAACTCTTCGAGCCAATAAACTTTTTGCTAAGTTTTCAAAGTGTGAATTCTGGCTGAAGCAGGTGACTTTTCTTGGTCATGTGGTGTTTAGTGAGTGAGTTTTTGTGGATCCAGCAAAGATTGAAGCTGTTAATAGTTGGTCTCGACCTTCCATAGTTAGTGAGGTTCGTAGTTTTCTGGGTTTAGTAGGTTATTACCAGAGGTTTTGGAGGATTTCTCTCATATAACTACTCCTTTGACTCAGTTGATCAGGAAGGGGATTCCTTTTGTTTGGTGGCGTAATATGAAGAGGGAAGTGATAGATTTCGTTAGTAAATGCTTTGTGTGCCAGCAAGTTAAAGCACCAAGACAGAAACCAGCAGGTCTGTTGCAACCTTTAAGTATACCAGAGTGAAAGTGGGAGAATGTGTCTATAAATTTTATTACAAGACTGCCTAGAACCCTGAAGGGTAACACAATGATTTGGGTTGTTGTTGACAGGCTTACAAAATCGGCATATTTCGTCCCAGGAAAATCCACTTATATTGCTAGTAAGTGGGCATAATTATTTAACTGAGATTGTGAGATTGCATGGAGTGCCTGTATTGATTGTTTTTGATGGAGATGCACGTTGTACTTTCAAGTTTTGGAAGGTACTTCAGACTGCCATAGGCACGAGGTTAGATTTTGGTACAACTTTTCACCCACATACTGATGGTCAAACTAAATGTTTGAATCAAGTTTTAGAGGATGTGCAACGAGCTTATGCATTAAATTTTTTAGGTAGTTGGGACTCTCACTTGCATTTGATGGAGTTTGCATATAATAACAGTTTTCAGACTACTATTAGCATGTCACCATTTGAGGCTTTGTATGGTAAATGTTGTATATCTCCTGTTTGTTGGGATGAAGTTGGTGAACAGAGATTGATGGGTCCTGAGTTGGTTTAGTCTACTAATGAGGCTATTCAGAAGATTAGAGCACGTATGCAAACAAAAGAGTAAACAGAAAAGTTATGCTGATGTGAGATAAAAAGATCTTGAATTTGATGTGGGAGATAAAGTGTTCTTGAAAGTAGCACCAATGAAGGATGTTCTACGATTTGAAAAGAAGGGGAAGTTGAGTATTCATTTCGTTGGACCGTTTGAGATTCTAGAGAGAATTGGTGCTGTAGTTTATCGCTTGGCACTGCCACCATCACTCTCAATCGTTCATAATGTTTTCCATGTTTCGATGTTGAGAAAGTATGTGGCAGATCCATCTCATGTAGTGGACTATGAACCACTGGAGATTGATGAGAATTTGAGCTATGTAGAGCAACCAGTTGAGATTCTGGCTAGAGAGGTAAAGATGCTTTGTAATAGAGGAATTGCATTAGCAAAAGTTTTGTAGTGGAATCATCTCGTGGAAGAGGCGACATGGGAGAGAGAAGATGATATGAGAGCTCGTTATCTAGAGTTGTTCAAGGATTAAAACTTTCGAGGAAAAAGTTCCTAAAAGAGGGATGATTGTAACACCCCAAATTTTTTAGGTATTTATTCTTAATCAAATTGTCTTATTTATTAAAGATTTTAAGTTTTGGATGTTATTATACTTTAGCTTTGTGTGGAAGAGAAATAGATTTAATGAAAAAGAAAAGAAGTAAAAATTTAATAAATAAAGTAATAATAATTTTTTATTATTATTGTTAAATTTATATTCTTATTATTAAAAAAAATTCTTTCTTCTTCTCATTTCCCGTGCATTTCTTCTTCCTACTATTCTTCTTATTCCTCATGCTCTAGCCACCGCCCACACTCCAACCTCACCACCGGCCACCTTCATTTTCTCCCTTATTCTTCTTTTTCGCTCGCCCGCAGTCACCGATAGCTCAAAGACCGCGTTCTGAGCCACCCACACCACATGTCGCTCGCGTCCTGCCTCTGCTTTTTGTTGAAGCCAAAACCCAACCTCCGCATCCTTTATTGCGCCTGTCTCCGTCCGTCGCTGCCTTGCACTAGACGAGCCATTTTTGTTTGTTGAAGCCCAGTTACAGCTCTGCATTGTTCGAGTCTAAGTCGACCACGTATCCTGCCTTCATCCATGAAGTGTTGCGGTATAACTCCTCGTCTTCTAGTCGTAGGTGCAATGTCCACCTCCATTGTCGTTTAGATCTGTTTTGCACACATCGATTCCATTTATACGCTACTGTTGCTTTTGCCTTGTCGTTAACTGTTGGGTTCTGCTTGGATAAGAACAAATTGTGGGTTTTGTTGGTTATTACGAAAAGTCCTACTCCTTTATGGATAGTCCTACAGATTCATCTTTCGGACCTGGACCGTTTTAGAGCCAGCAGGACCAACTTTTCATTACTAAAGGTCCTATTTCGGTTCAGTCAATTATGAAAGGTCCTACGGATAAATCCTCCGGACTATTCCCCCCTTTGCGGAAGGTCCTCTTTCTATATGGATGGTCCTCTGGATAAACCCTGCGGACTTCGGACTACAGATTCATCTTCTGGACCAGGACCGTTATAGAGCCAGCAGGACTCGACTATTGTTGAATGCTACTGTTGGATTTAATTATTGGCGAAATACTTGATTCTTGAAGGTACCAATTAAAGTCAGCGAGCGAATCTTTGAAATTTCTATAAGTTTGGATTGGAGTTTGATTTTCCATTTACTTGGGTAAGTTGTCAAATTCGCATTTGGGGTGAATTGGATGGATGAAGTTATTTGGAAAGTTGTTTGATTTTTTGTTTACTGATGTTTAGGTTGTTTTATTGAATTTTAGTTCGATTAGGAATCTTTGATAACATTAAGGTAAGGGTTCCTACTACTGGACTCAATAATGAAATTGATATGTATTGACTGTATGGATCCCGTTGAATTGAGATGGACTGACTAATATGCAAATTTATATTTGATGGTTGTTTGATGGTATGAATTTTACTGAATTGAGATGGGTTGACTGATAGGTAAATTTAGTTATGATGACTGAACTGAGGACATTGAATTGATTAAATTGTAGGTTATTGACTGTTATGTTAATGTATAGATAGTGTACTGTAGATTGGAACTGAGGTGGGTGACGCTTATGTATAAGTATAACTCTTTGAGGAACTGTTATGCTAAAGTTTAATTATGTACTGGTTTGCGTAAATTGATTGTATATGTGTTGAATTGAAAGAATGATATGATGGTAGCTTGAATTGTAAATTTAATTGACGATTTAAAACATTAGATTGGACTGAGGGGGATTATTAACTTTATTTATAGAGTAGTGTGCCTTGCAGGTGTCCCACAAGTTCACAACCTGTTTTGCATCCTTTGGAGCACTAGACTAATAGGTGCATCTTTCGGGAGCACTAGACTGATAGGTGCATCCTTCGGGAGCACTAGATTGATAAATGCATCCTTAGCGAGCACTAAACTGATAGGAGCATCCTTCGAGAGCACTAAACTGATATGCGCATCCTTTGGGAGTATTAGACTGAATATGTGCATCCTACGGGATCACAAGATTGTTATAATGCAGGGTACCTCCCAATAAAAAGTTAATAATTTTACCCCTAACAGGACCAGTAGTGGGTCTCTTACTGGATATATTTATACTCAACCTTTCATGTTTAATTTTTCAGACAAAGGTAATATGAGAGGCAAACCGACTGATGGAAAGAGACAAGCACAACGGAAAAAGGATAGAAAATTACCCTAATTGTCCCTAAATAACATGCAACCCCAAACTAAACAATTAAGGGTTTTAGAGAATATTACCTTTGTAGTTTTTGTTAAACTTTAATATCTCCTTCTAATTCTAAATGAGACAACCACTAGAGGTTACCTACTATCCTCCGGACAAAGAACCGGGTTGTGGGACTCAAATTAGTGAAGAAAATAGAAGAATAAGAGAGAGAAAATGGAATTGGAAAGGTATAGTTGAGATTTTTGGAGTGAATTATATTTTCTAAAAATAATTTTTAATTGGCAAAAAAAGAAGAAGACCAAACCATTTGAAAATACTTCTATTTATAATTTAATTACATGCAAAATTGCATGTAATTAAATTGCCAAATCTCCACACCTAGTATTCCACTAACAATTAGTGGAACTTAGTGGGCTAGGTGTCTACATCAAACTTTGACTTTTCCAAGTCAAAAGTCAATATTTTGACTTTTTATCATTTTGTCTGTCTTGACTAATTTTGACC
>JBBPDI010085586.1:0-12994 GCA_037974545.1 Cucumis variabilis
TTTAAATAAAATATTAATTAAATATGATTTAATTAATTATTAACTAATTGATTGATTGTTAATTAATTAGTAGATTTAATAAAAAGAATCTCGTACTTCTCTCCTACTCCTTTTCCTGTTCCAAGAAGGAAAGAGAGTTATAAATATATAGAAAAAAACAGTTTTCTTTAAAAAAACGAATTCATTAAGAAAAAAATCAAGGTTTTTTTTCTCTCTGCAAAAATAAAAGAAAAGAGTTTCTCTAAAAATCTCCATTCCTTTTCCCATCCCAATTGATTCCCACAAACCAATCTCATCCCAGAGGATAGGAAGGTCTCCGACGGGTGGTGTCCCAATTTAGAGATTAATTTGCAGATTCAGAGATATCAACAAAAGTAAATTTTCTATATCTCTTAAATAAAAAGCATGCTTAGAATTTGTTTAGAATTTTGATTCTAATTTTGTCCATGTACTGGTATTTTAAATATTCTCAATTAAATTGAGTAATGGTTCTTTAATTCTTCCGCTGCCATAGAACTTTTATCATTATGTAGGTAGTGTTATGATATATATTTTTTAAAATTAATATTCTAAATCCAATATTTTATTTTCAAAATTTAGCTTAGAAGTTTAAAGAATGGGCATTTTTAAAAACAAAAAAATAAATTAAAATATTTACAAGTTATAGTAAAATTTTAGACTCTATTAATGATAGTCTTTTATCAAATTTGCTATAGTTGTAAATATTTTGTAAAATTTGTTATTTTTGAAAATTCTCCTTTAAAGAACATCAAATTGTGAAAAAAAAAAAAGAATTTCTATGACTAAATGTTTATTTAAGAAGTGAATTTATTAAATACATTCGCAACCAATTTTATTGAACAACCAAACTCACAAATCAATTAAAATATTTATTTCAAACACAACTTATTCCAAATTCTTAAAACTTATTTATGTATTTAATTTTGTTGACAATGTTTATTCAGTTGACTAAATTGACAAAATAATTTTATTTATTTATTTAATTTGACAGATAAATAAAATGTGGAGTGTTCATAGTATGCTCAACTTCTCTTCATATTTTTTTTAAAACTTTCTCTTTTATCCCATTTGCAAACTCTAATGAAGAAGGGTTTTTTCTAACACACAAATTGCAATGAACAAAGTCAAAGAAGAAGTTCATAGGGATCATCTATGCAACAAAATTCCCTTCAATTCTCAACAAAATACATTATTCTTGATTAATTAAGTCTTTTAATTTGTTGGGTTAAACCAAAGCAATAGTTTCTGAATTCAATATAATATAAATAACATAATCTATGAATTTAAATACAAGACATCTCAAAGCTCACCCATTTAATTTTTAAACTACAATACCACAAAATATCAATATTTTAGCCTGTTGGTTCATCTTCATAATAGGAAGAAACCCAACAAACAAGCAAAGAAGAACGGTCAAATTATATATATAAAAAATACATTCATTTCTCCAAAAAAAAATTGAAAACAATAAAAACACATATTTTTCAATTGTTTGAATATAATCTCCAAAAACCTTTATTACCTTCAACATCTTTGCTATTCCACTAACTTAATCTCACACACTTCTCTCCTAACGTATTTAATCCCCAAATCAATTGGGCATTCCAATACATGATAATAAGCTTAGATTCCCCTTATTTACTCAATCGGGTCTCCACCATGATGTAAATTTTCCCCCATTGTTCCGCCAAAGAATCCCCTTCTCCAGTTTCACATACCCAAAAACAAAGTTCCAAACACATCTTTTTCATTCTTTGTTTTTTAAAAAATGGCTTCTAAATCACAAACAAAATTGTCAAGAAAATATCACTTAATCTCAAGTCCAAACCCTACTGGGACAATCCCAAAATGAATCATGACTGCAATAGGAAACGGAGAAGGGAAGGGAAAAGAGAAAAACAGAGAAATGGAAAAAAGAAAACAAAGAGTGGAAGGGGAAAAGGAAAACAGAGAGAGAAAGAGGAAAGAGGAAAACGAAGAGAGGAAGGAGAAAATAAAAATGAAGAGAGGAAGGAGAAAAAAGAAGAAGACGAAAAAAAATGAGGAAGAGTTTGCAGAAAATCAGAGTGTTATGTGAGGATTACAACGGAGTAAGGGGAAGTAAAATGAAAATGTGAAAGGGATTTGAGGTTATTATAGAAACCTAAAACTAGAGTTTATGCCCCGAACAAGGGTTAAGGTTATAAAAACTCAACCTCACAATGATAATATGAGGCCCAAATAACTCAAAAGGGTTATGGAAAAGGGAGGTTTTATTTAAATATTGTAAATGAGAAATATTTAAAGATTTATTGTAGTTTTAAAAAGAATTATTATAATATTGTAGTTTTTAATAGTTTTAAAATATCTTGTCTTCTCTTTCCAAACATTGCTTTCTCCCTCCAATTTTGTTATTTTGTGAAAATTTAAACTAAATTTAGTTATTTTGCTCTCTCCCCATGACCTTGCCTTTTTAATATTTTGTGAAAATTTAAATTTAATTTTGTTTCTTTCTTTTTTTTTTAATACTTTTGTGAAAATTTAAATTTGGTTATTGTCTTCCTTCTTTAATATAAAAAATTTGCATGTATATTTTTAAATAATTAAATCATTATAAATTTTTTCCTTTTAAATGGATTGGAATTTCAGTTCTTTTATAAATTATGTATTTTATCTTTCATTCATTTGTACTAATCTTATGAAAATCTATAATTGTATGAAAATTTATAATTGTATGTTTTTAATAATTAAAAATGTTCACCTGAGATTTCGAAGAAATGTGATTCATGGAATTAAACTTTGTATATTGAATACAGTCCCTAGTATTTACTCATTTGATGCTTTCTCTCGAATACAAGTTAAAAACTTAGAACTTCTTGGTCTTCGATCTTTAGGTTGTTGTAGTTGCAAGTCTATTTGAACTTTAGTCTTCTAGAATTCAAGACAAGTTTGATCTTTTAAGTCTTCAATCTTTAAGAAGATGATGATCTCGAAGTTGATAAGAACTTGCATGTCTTGAGAGCTTTATAGAAATTTGAATCTTCAATTCTTCAGAGCTTCAGAGCTTCAATTCTTACTTCAACCAAAAAGCTTCTCTCAAATGAATGATAAAGGTCTTTATTTATAGAGAAATTTCATGGACTTTAGGTGGGCTTGGGCCTATTTTCTTGGTGGACTTGAGCTTGGACTTGGATCCATTTTCATGGAAGGCTCGGGTCCTTTTATTTGGTCTGATTTTTCATCCAGGGCTTGAATTGGGTTGGATATGAAAAAACTTGACTACCCAAATCCAATCAAATTATAATCATCACAATTTTACTGTGATGACGTGACAAAATTTAATTGGTTAAAATTTTTTACTCAACAAATGCTTCTTTTTCGAGATTCGTGCACATGTATGAGTGGGTAAATCTTGAAAACGATAAGCTGAAACAAAAGATACCATCCTATGCATTTGGACACAAGTATGATTAAAATATTATATAAATTTTGGTGAATTTTATGTGTGTGTGTGTGTTAGATACAGTTTTTTTTAATTTAAATTTAATATTTTTTTAAATTTCATTTTCCTTTTGTTATCTTCTTTTTTTTGGTTTTTCTTTTTCGTTTTCTTTCTTTCTTTTTTTTTTTTTTCATTTTTTCCTCTCTTTTCTTTTCTTTTCTTTTTTTTTCTGTCGGCTTTTCTTTCCCTTTTTTTTTTTGTTTTTTTCTAATACTTTTTTTTCCTTTTTCATTTTTTTGAAAACTATTTTAATCCTAAACTTTTTTCTTTTCTTTCTTTTTGCAATCTTTTTTTTCTTAAATAACTTTTATAGATGTAGCAGTTAATACATAAAAACTGAGATCGGCCTCTTTGTTTGGTTTTATCAACGTCTGTTTGTTTGTTAGCTCCATGGTTTTTTTTGTACAAATGTAGCAGCTGATACATATAAAGTGACATTGGCCTCTTTGTTTGGTTTCACCAACGTCTTCTTCTTTGTTTGCTCAATGAGTTTTTTTTTTACAGGTGTAGCAGCTGATACATATAAAGTGACATCGACCTCTTTGTTTGATTTCATCAACGTCTGCTTCTTTGTTGCAGGTGTAACAGCTGATACATATAAAGTGACATCGGCCTCTTTGATTGGTTTCGTCAATGTCTGCTTCTTTCTTGGCTCCATGGTTTTGTACATGATAGACGATGCAACTCTATTATGGCGTTCACTGCTATCATGGCACCTGCTTCTTTAGCTTCGACTTGGATTTATACATGGTGCACAATGCAACTCTATCATGGTGTCCACATCTTCAGCTGCAACACATTAAAGATGAAGATACTGACGATGATCCTCTCGGCTGCAACTCTTGAAGAAGATGATGGTGATTCTTTCAGCTGCAACACATAGAAGAAGATGAATGATGATCCTTTCGGCCGCAATGCATTGAAGATGAAGATGATGATCCTCTCGATTGCAACACATAGATGAAGATGATGATGATGATCCTATCGATTGCAACACAAAGAAGATGAAGATGATGATCCTTTTAGCTGCAGCGTATTGAAGATGAAGATGATGATCCTCTTGGCTGCAACACTTGAGAGAAAAGGTAGAACTCGCTACTTTGACGTTGCCTCCTTTACCCCCCTTTCTTTTATTTTTCTTTCATTACAATTCTTGTAAATGCTAGATTTTGTTGAATGATAATGGAAATTTTCTTATTCTCGTGTGACTGCTCCTGAATTTCATTTTATGTTGCTTACATATTCTTTACAATGAGATTATAATGAAGCATAATTTTTTTTGTGTGCGACTGAACTTAGAGTAAAGTAAACTTTAAGTTGCGTACGTACTCTTTTTATAACATAAGAATCAAGTAATAACGTACTTCAACTATGTTTTTTTTTGCCAGTCACCTTTTAAGCTCTTGTAGACTAGGAGCATCATGCAGTTTAGGCTCTTGCGATAAGGAGCTTACGCATGTTTAACAACTTATATTTTCATCAAGAATTTGTTTATCTTTCTCGTTTGTAGGATTGATGAATATAATAAGTATTGGCTTCACAATCAAGGGACCTTTTGTGTTTATGTCAACATAAAACTTCCTCTTCATGCGTGATGAGACACGACTGTGAATCTTCTTGTCATTGTTTTCTTCATGAAGTGATTTTACATTCAAAGTTTTCATCTTCTTTTCATGTTGATCTCTTGTCATCTTTAGTCGATAAAAAACAAATGTTGAAGGTTGATCTTTCTTCGATGTGGAGATACTTAGTCTTTTTAAAGATGAAGTTCGAGTGGAAGTAGACGTTGGACATTGATTTTCTTCTTCTTTCGTGGCCATACTCAATCTTTGAGAGACTAAAGATCGAGTAGTTGAAGGCTTGATAAGATCAAAGAGCCAGAAGTCTTTTCCTTAATTTCATTTGAATTGTTGATTTCTTTAAAAGATGCATAATTGTTGTCTACTTCTGTTATACTGACAGCATGACATGCAGTGACTTCTAATACTTTCTTAAGATGATGGTCAAGGAAGCTTCTTGGGAGAATTCTAATAAAGTTA
Organism: Cucumis variabilis; assembly: GCA_037974545.1. Classification (NCBI taxonomy): domain Eukaryota; kingdom Viridiplantae; phylum Streptophyta; class Magnoliopsida; order Cucurbitales; family Cucurbitaceae; genus Cucumis; species Cucumis variabilis. The sequence goes on from JBBPDI010085586.1 coordinate 5,542, forward strand.
CCGATTGTTGAGGTTGGAGAAGATCATCATCTTCATCTTGCACAAGCTTAGGCTTCCATGTCTTATTGTTTCTTTTCCCCTTCTTTTTATGGGGGATGCTTCCTTTTGAATGCCTTTGACGGAATGAAAACTCCTTTTGAATGAAATTTGGTTGTCTTCCTTTTTGAGGAGTCACAACTATCCATCCTTCGTTATCATCTTCAACAGGCTCTTCTTTGTTTTGAGAGTCTGTCGTCATGATTATTTGTTGGAATTAGACAACTATAGGCTCAAAAGTCCCAAACTAAATTAAGTTTTTCCTTTGACCATAAAACTGTGTTGATGGTGGAACACTTGGAGTCATCTTGACCACAACATGATTCATCTGAGCTACTTCATCGATATCTAACGCGATCTTATTTTCACGAGCCAACTTTAGAATTAACTCCTTTAATACGAAACACTTTTCAACAGGATGACTAATGATCCGATGGTACTTACAGTATTTAGGATCATCTACTTTTCCTACCTTTTTCGATCGTTTGCATTCTGGTAGTTGAATAAGTTGCTTCTTTAGTAGTTGCTTTAACATGTCTACAACATCAGAGTTAGAAAATGGATAAGTTTTTTCCTATCTTTCTTTAAGAGTTGGGTGTCGCTTTTCGTCACCATTATGCTTTCCTTCAATTTTTTCTTTTCTTTTAGAGAAAGATTTCAAAGGAGTTGCATGAACAACCATAGACTCATTTATGACACTATTTGTGATCTTTTTAGTGTCATCAATGTCATTCTTGTCACACCTTATTTTTGGAACCAAGAAATCTTTTGCTCTTCTGTTGGCAATACTTAGTTCCATATCATAGGCACAAGTCGCCAACTCTTGAAACATACAAGATTTTATTCCCTGAAAAATATAGAGGAGTTTCCAATGCATGTCGTGGGTGCACATCTCAACTATAGACATTTCTGTGAGCTCATCTTTACAAACTAGGCTTAGAGCTCTCCATCGGTTTATGTAGTCGATGACTGGCTCCCCCTTTTGCTGTTTGGTGTTTGTCAACTCCATTATGTTGATGATACGTCGGGTGTTGTAGAAGAGATTGAGAAAGTCCCTCTCAAACCGCTCCTAACTATCAATAGATTTATGTTTTGGGTCAATGTACCAGTCGTACACATTTCCTTTGAGAGTTTAGATAAACTACTTTACCAACAAATCTCCTCGCATACCAGCAGTTTCACATGTTTCAATGAAGTGAGCAACATGTTGTTTTGGGTTGCCTTTTCCATCAAACTATTGGAACTTGGGTGGTTGGCATCCATTCGACATTCTGAGATTGTCGATCCTCTTCGTATATGAATACAAAGAGAGAATTTGAGCAGGTCCACCATATTGAGTTTTTATCTAGTTTGTAATCATCTCGTGCAACTGCTGAACAGACAATGATGCAATTGAAGTTGCATTTTGTGGCTGACTTTCTTGCATAATTACCTTCCCTTTGTCAGTATTCTTGACAGTATGTGTGTGACTTGATTCAGCAGCATCTCGAATCTCGATGTGATTATTTAGAGATTCAACCTTGTAGTCCCTTTCTTCAAGTGACTTCATGAGCATGTTAACCTTGTTTTTAAGCTCTTCTATTTTGTCTTCGCTTGTATCCATGCCAGTCACCATAACTGACATTATATTTGGATGCTGCATCTCCTTATTTGGGCATTCAGAGGACGAGTAGTGTTCATTAATCACAATATTTTCTTTTATTACAATTCCACCCTTCGATGGCTTGGACATTTGTTCCCAAATGTTCTTTGCGACCTTAAAGGATGGCATTTCCTCAGATGATTGAGTTTCCCTTGATCGATTGCGAGTATTTGCCTGCTTGTCGATGTCGCTTAGAGCTTTGGAAGTGTCGCCTTGGGATGTCATGATTTCTTTATATGTTCTTCAAAAGAGAAAGAGATGTAATTCGTGAAATTAAACTTTGTATAATGATTTATATAGTGAATACAATCTCTAGTATTTACTCCTTTAATATTTGTATAGTGAATACAGTCTCTAGTATTTACTCCTTTAATGCTTTCTCTCGAATACAAGTTAAAAACTTAGAACTTTTTGGTCTTTGATCATTAGGATGTTGTAGTTGCAAGTCTATTTGAGCTTCAGTCTTCTAGAATTTAAGGAAAGTTTAATCTTCTGAGTCTTCAATCTTTAAGAAGATGATGATCTCGAAGTTGATAAGAACTTACACGTCTTAAGAGCTTTATAGAAGTTTGAATCTTCAATTATTCAGAGCTTCAATTCTTCTTTCAACCAAAAAGCTTCCTTCAAATGAATGGCAAAGGTCTCTATTTATAGAGAAATTTCATGGGCTTTACGTGGGCTTGGGCTTGGGTCCTTCTGCTTGTTGGGCTTGAGCTTGGACTTGAGTCCATTTTCTAAACGGGCTTGGACCCTCTTATTTGGCCTGATTTTTCATCAAGGGCTTGAATTGGGTTGGAAATGGGAAAACTTGATTACCTAAATTCAATCAAATTATAATCATCACAATTTTACTTTGATGACGTGACATAATTTAATTGATCGAAATTTCTTGCTTAACAAAAAACTACAATGTATTTTTTTTAATTATTAATAATGATCTATAATAGAAAAATTAAATGTAAATTAAAATATTTTTAATAACCAAATTACATTAATTTAAAAGATAAAAGAAACATTTAGTTATTTAAATATTGTAGTGAGAGATTTATTGTAGTTGGAAAAATATTTAGTTTAATATTGTATATATTTAAATAGGTCGGGTGTTGAAGACCCGACAAATATTAAAAAAATATGTACATTGTTCAAAACCAGACATATAGGCCCCAACAAATAATAATATCTTCTTCCTCCGATCTCTCTCTCTACTTTCTGAATAATAAAATAATAAAAAATTTCTTTTACCAGAAAATAAATTAAATCAATCCTTCATTTTTCTTTTACGTGCATATTTGAGATGGAAAATGGAGAATAAAATAATAAATATGTTTAAGAAAATTTTAAAATAGGTTTGAAGACTTTCTCTTCTAGTAAAGATTTAAATAATAAATTTGTTTGAACACTTTAATTTCTCTTCAGGTGAAGACTAAAAAAAGAAAGTGAAAAATGAAGAATAAAATAATAAATATGTTTAAGAAAAATAATTTCAAATAATAATTTTTTTTTAATTCCGTTGGGTTGGATTAATATCAAAAAGGGAAGAATCGTCATTAATTTGAGAAAAAAGTATAACCGCTATTCAATTTGTAAGTTTCTTTTAATTTAATATTGATCTATAATGTTATGATAAGGAAATTATTAATTAGAAGCATATTATTAGTAGATCTATGGTTTCATTTTGATATTAAAATTATGTTATATGCATATATTACAACATTACTTAGGGTTTTACATGTAAGTAGTGAAGCTATAATTTTATTGTTATGATATTAAGTTATAAGAGTTATACTACAAAACCTATCATATTTTGAACATGTGTATTAAAAAACATATAAATGTTAGAAAGAGACCATAATATTAAATCAAGTTTAAAAATTAGATATATATAACTATAAAAAAAATCCTAAAGAGAGACTTTTAAAATTGAAGATAAATTAAATCTGTATGCAAAGCATTAAAGTTAGATGTTCGTAAAATTGCTAGTCTATTGATACTTCTTCAAATATATATGGCTTTGGAAACGATTCCCCACACTAACTCCACAACTTAGACATGCAAACGATCATCTACTACTTGGACGAGTATAAGTTCACGATATGCTATTTATTTTATAAATTTAGATAGTTTAATACTATATGAGTGATATAATTAATCCAAAATCTAAATATTAATTTGTTAATACATATGGAGAGACCAATTTTATGTAATCAGATTAGCTACTCATGTAGTTAGTATAGGTTCATGTTTGACCTTCTCAGTGTGATCAGATACATTAATATTGAAACTTCAATTTTTTTATACATTAGTATACATATATTTATTTATTTTTAATGTAATGTATGGTGTTTAAGATTATTTGACAGTCTTACAAAAATGTAATTGATAATTTACCCAATTTTTGTAAGAATGGTCAAGATAAATATGGTGTGGAGTTAGTATCTGACCATAACGAATATTTGTACTATGAAGCATATGCAAAGGTATCAGATCGACAAGAGTACCAACAATAACAAGAGAATCAAAAGGAGACAAGACAATGCAGAGTTTAGAGTCAACTAGAGCAAAATATTACAATGTCCAGGTTGTGGAACACGTTTATTTTATTTTATCTTTTAAATAAATATAATTTGGTTATTACAAAATATTTTAATTTACATTAATTTTTTTCAATTACAGGTCATTATTAAAAAGTATGTTCAACAATCGTATTTTTTAATAATTATAAATTTTCATAAAATTCATGACCAACGAATACAAAATAAAATACATAATTTATAAAAGAATTGAAATTTCAATATGGTTTGATTTAAAAAGTAAAAATCTCTCATGATCTAATTATTCAAAATTACATATTAAAAAAATGAAAGCAAGGTCTTGGATTAGAAACCCAACCTTGGAAAGAGAAAATAAGAAGAAGAGAATAAGGATTTCGATGAAGAGAAGGTTTTAGGTTTAACTCAAGACATAGAAGAGAGAAGAGAAATCAAACTATAATATTTTGCTAAATATTTAGTAAACTAACTATATTTGTCTAAATTTCTCTTTTTTGAACACATATATATTATTTCATGGGAATGGTAAATTTTTAGATATTCATTATATAGATAAAATGAGACTTTTTAAAAAAAAAAATCTTGAATGATAGGTTTTTAGAAAAAAAAAAAATATGATTTTTTTTCATTTTAACGTTTATTAGTGATAAAACGTGATTTTTGAATTAAAGACTAGTGTGTTTTATTTTTTTATATTTTTTTCCATTGACTCGATTTAAAGATAACTCCCTTTAAGATTTAGATTTAGATACTACATTTTTTTTTTTTATTGTTTTCACATTAATGAGAGTTTTTTTTTTTAATTTTAAAAAACATGATTTAGAGATGGTGATTTTTTTTAATTTCTTTTTTAAGCGTGACTTGTTGGAAATGATCATCATTGTCGTGTTTTCTAATGGATATTTCAATTGAAAATTAATAATAATAATTATTTATTTTATTTTATAATTCTAATAATTATTCTTTTTTATATATATATTTCATAAAGAAAATTTTATAGGGTTCAGTTATCCTTCTTGCAAAACCCTATTCTTTTCCTCTAATTCAATTCTTTGAGCAATCATTTTTTCTTTTGATTCTATTCTTTAACTCCTCATGAGTTGGAAAAGTTGTGTTAATCATGAGAAGCAATCGGCATAAGCAATTTAGCACAGAGGTCGCATCGAATTTTGCTTTCAGAGCAGTGTTTCGACACGAGACAACTATGATCAACATTTGTTTTTTTCAATAATGTGAATGCAAAATATCATATGTTGATCAAATCAGGAAAATTAGTTTTTTAAGGAACAACCCTATCTTCTGCATTGCTGAATCCAATGGATACCTCGTCCCCCGCCAATTCTTTCGTTTCCACCACAGCGGTTGCCGAAAGGTGTAGCACTAACGTCGCATTGTCGCTTTTGACGATTTTCACTTTCCCTCTAATTTAATTTCCGTACCAGAGCGCAAGGACAAGGCTCTGACCGCTCTTAAATCTAATATAATGGCTGCACTGAATAAGGAGCTAAAATCCCTAGATGATGATAGCTGGATGTTTGAAGGTCCTCGCTCCCGTATAAACCTCATGTCACGGCAAGCTGGTGCTTTCCTAAAAAATACAGAAGAGAAAAGAAGATGTAGATGACGATAGGTGTAGGTCGCGGTTGCTTCAATCGACAATCGATGGTACTGAGTTTGATTTGATGTCTTCGGGAGAAAACGACGATGATTCCATTTCTTCGATTCCTTTTCATGGACTGTTGCGGCGGTCACCGACTAATCGAATCGGTCATCGAAGCTTGAATCACCAAATTTCACGATCTTCGTTCAATTTTACAATGGGCGGAAGCGAAACAAAATCCAAGGAGAAAAGGAAGCGTAAAAAATCGACTTCATCTTTTGAAGAGAGGGAGAGAGACCACGTGGAAGAGCCACCCATTCGGCGATTCAAAAATACTCCCTCTCGATAATGGAGATTTCTATCCAATTCCATTGTCAGCGCTGTAAGTCTTACAAATCTCAATTTAAAATTTTTAATCCAAATTCAAATCTCATATACTTTTGGTAATCCCTTCTCAAGTTGGTGATGTGGGTGTGGATCAGTTTAGATAAGCTTTAAGAATTTTGTTGACTTTCTACTGTTAATGTTGTTGTTTCTGTGGTTCTATCTTGATTTTAAATTTTAATGGCATTTGGGGTTGATAGTCTGGTTTTATGCAAATAATTTTCTTGTGTGGAACGTATTATGGATGTGGTATAGAAGAAATGTGCTAAAAGGGTTTTACAGTGTATTAGATCAATCTAACTAGAATAGAGTAGAATGTGAATTGTGTATAAAAATAGACAGATGGGTGGACTAGAATACATTTGGATTGATATTTTAGTCAACTAATTAAACCTTTCAATTCATCTTTTCTCTATCACACATGAAGAAAATTTATTGTATTGGAGAATTGTTTTATCCAGCAATAGTGAAGATGTTTTAAGAGATTTGGAAAGAAAATTTAAATGAGTAAATTGATGGACTAATTTATGTTGATTGTCAGAGTCTAAATCTTACCAATTTACATGATTGTGACAAAATGTATTTGGTTTTGGTGGCTTTACTACAAAAATTGGTTTAAATGTAGACAATCATAATTTGATTGCTGGTTTATTCTCCAAATTTAATTTCTACATATGGTATAAGGAATTAATAGCTAGTTCAGTTCTATGCTATATTTGAGGATGGTATTCCGTATGTATATTTGATGAGTATATACTATAATATCTCGTATAGTGTTTGACAAATTTATGTTATACTAGTAAGATGCTATTGTGACAGAGTTGTGTGTCACTTACGTCATGAATTGTCACATAATTTGGAAAATTTATTTCATGTCTATATTTGAGCATGATATGTAATATACGTTTGACAAGTATATATTGAATATTTCATTGGCAAGCATATTGATTCATAGTTACTGTATTGCTATTAATACCATAATTGAAATGCTATTACGATGAATTTAAGTTAATCAACAAAATGGTACCATGAAACTTTGGATATGTTATGCACCTAAATATTTGAAATTGTGGGGGGGTGTCAAACTAAGGTATCATATCTTGTGTTCAAGAAATCTTTGGCATGATTAAAAACATTTGACTATGTTTATTGTTTATGCTCATAGTAGTATCACATATAGATTTATAAGTTTAAATGATAAATCAATTTGTGAATATTGAGACACTATTGTGATCTACTTGA
>JBBPDI010085621.1:0-12988 GCA_037974545.1 Cucumis variabilis
TCTTTACTTAATAATTACTAATAATATATTATATATTTACATATACATATATGCTTAATTTTCCTTTTCCTTTTATTTCTTTCACATAAAAGAATAATTTAAAATAGAATAGGCTAATAAAATATCGGGTTTACACTCACCCTGTTATGTTTAATTTTTCAGGCAAAGGTAACAAGGGAGGTAGACTGACAAGGGGCAAGAAGGAGCCGTGATTGCAATAGGAGAATGTCCTTCAAACTTCTCCCACTTTATGTTTATGGTTTATTTGGTTTCCTTAGTAATGGAGACTGTGAGGGTTTTTGTGATTTAAATTTCCTTTTTTTATATTTAATTTGAACTTTCAAAATATTGCTTGAATTAGGGCCTGAACTTTTTATAAATTCTCTTCGTCGTTGTGAAAATTTATTAAACTTATTCAGTTTTATGTTTAAGTATGAGTTTAGTATTCAAGTAACAATCTCATTCAATTCGAGAACTTGGGTCGTCACATTAGGTATCTTAGATTTTCCAAATAGCTTCAAAGAATTAGTTTTGAGGAAATTTAAGACAAGGAAGTAGGCTTGAGAATTGTTTTGGTAAGTGTGTTGGGATGAGTAAAAAGAAGGAAGGCCATCTTGTGGAAAATAATTTTGTTAAAGTAATTTAAACCATTTTTTCAATCATAACTTATGATAAATGTTTTAAGTTAAGTTATGAAAGTTATTCAAAGGATCTTATTATTGAAAAGTATTTATTCATGATTACAGTTTACTGGAATATGTTTAAGGATTATTAAAAACAAGTTTAAAATTGCTTATCGAAAAGGATTTAAGGTTTACACAATGTTTTTGGTCGAAACCATGTATCTCAAAATTACCCTAAATGAGTAGGATTTAAAGGCACCACGACAGGTAAGGACACTTATCTGTAGGAATGAGTAGGAACTCTTATCTCGTAGGGACGAGTTAGAGATGCCTACCTCCCAGGAACATGGATTGGAGATGCCCATCTCTGATATTTATGAACGAGGTGTTATCGAGTAATCTCTAGTATCTCATTGGAATAGATACTTGAATTTCCAAGCAAAAAGAGCGAGGCTTTATGTTTCTATTTTCCAAATGCTTTAAAGTTTTCATGTTAAGATTTATTATTCACTTTTTAAAGGATTTCATTATTTTAAAATTTATGAAAGGTAGTTAGAAAACCACCATTCACTGGGCTCGTTTAGCTCATCCTTTCTAAAATGTTTTTCTACTTTCCCGGTAGAGTCTGTGTACTCAGAACCTGAATCATTGCGATCTCTCTGTGGAAGGATTTTCTTTAATTATCATATGTGTCTTGCTGTATTTACATTTAGTTAGTTCCTTGTTCTGTTAAGACTTTAGTTATAAAAAGGTCAGTTGTGGATTCGTAAGTAAAGTTATGTTTTGTTTGTATATGAACTTACCTAAGGTTTTTGTTAAATAAAAAGAGTCTCCTTGGTTATGTTATTTTTAAGTCATGTTTTAGCTTCCATTTTCATTTTTGACAAGATTAAGATTAAGGGCCAGTTGGTGTCGTTATTGAAGTGGACAATATCAGTTGGCTTCAGATCACGTCTCGAGCCAAGCATGCACGTGCTTGGGACGGGATGTGACATTTAATCCTATCGTGTACATGGTTTTGCATCAGGTTAAGTGTTTTATAATTTTTGTTTGACCTGTAAGTAAAGTTTGCAATCAATGGCATTTAGCCTTGACTACCTGTTTATAGTATAAGAAGTTGTTCAAGTTGGTCCTCTTACTTTCCACTACATAAGTTTTAATTTATTTAAGTTGTTAAAAGTTTTAGATAGGGTAAGCTGATGTTGTTCAAAAGAATAATGACATCGGTTGGCTTCACGCCACGTCATGGGTCGAGCAAGTAGGTACTCGGGGTGGGGTGTGTCACACCTCAAACCGTACTGTGACAAAAATGTCGAAGTAATTGGAATTGGATGTGAGTTTGTTGCAACTGTGAAATTTTTTTATCGCAAAATATTGTTCTCAACTTCTTTTATACTATCAACAAAACTCAAAGCACAATGGTGGTCAGCCTAAACGCCAAGTATAATAAATACCTACCAAAACGTTTATTAATAACATGTGTTTAATACATATAATTTCAACACTTTGACCAAACAACCAATGCTTAACTATTTTCAAAATGTCTGGAGTCATCTCGTCGCACATCCTTCAACCTTGTTCTCTACTTGGCCTAAACGCTTGATCCTGCAAGATGAATTTTTGGAAGAATAAGTCCAAAAAACTTAGTGAGGTTTTATGAAATCCTTTTCGTAATACCTTTTCATAAACATCATTTCACATAAATAGAATTAAATCATTTCATCTCGCATAAGCCTTTCTTTATTCTTATAAAACATATTCATAACATAACAATTTCACATAAACACACATTAGAGAATATACAGATTCATCCTTGTTGCTCCTGCTGCTAAGCTTTATACGTTCCTTGCAACGTATAAGTTAGCTTCTTATCACCATGCAGTCTGTACATCTCATGGTGGCCTTGACTCTTTACGTGCACACAAAAGTTAGCATCATCTCAAGAAATCAACTAATGGTTTGAAAACCAATTCATAGCATTGAAATCATAATCATCAAATCAAGCTTGAAAACATATAAAATTTTCAGGAAAATATCTTTCTAAAAAACTTTCTCATTTGAAATCATCTTTCAAAATAATAAAGCAGAATCTCAAAACTTTTTAAGATGAAAACCACTCACCACACTTTAACAAAAATCCTCCTCTTCCTTCTAATCTCGTGGAGAGGAAAGAGTCATTTTCTTAATCTTACACTTTAACCCCTGTCGAATCAGATTTGATATTTTCTTAGCCAAACCTTACTTCTCGCCTAACCTAATACTGAAACTACTTTAACCACTTAACACTTCTCGCAAATAACCTTATCACATTTTTATATTTTTACAAGAAATCTTTCTCGCAAACTAACCAACTTTTACTCGCTTAGAACACTTATTGCGAATTTAAACTTCAAAGCTTCCTCGCAGACTTCTTCATTCTGAAACTCTTGGTTCTTATCGTGAAGACTACCTAAATACCTAGTTGTTTTAGTAAAAAACTTACGCGGACTTTGTTTTGAGAGTGTTTAGACTTATAGATTCTACTGCAAATCCTTCTTTTCTCAAAACTTCCTTGTGAATTAACTTCTTAATCGCAAAACTTATACTAACCATAAAAGATTTTATCGCTTAATCCTTTCTGCGAATTTATTAAAATGCCAATTTATATAGTACGTTTAGCCAAAATTTTACTTTCTATACTCAAATTAAAAATATGTCTCACAGGTTTGACAATTTGTATTAGAGCAAACTCAGTTCCTTATGAACTAAAAAGTGTCCGAGTTGAGTAGAAGGTGGTCTGCTATCAAATAGATGTTCGTTGAGTTTGTTTCTGTGGGTAAGGAACAGAATTGAGTCGAAAGAGTATAGAGTATTAATCAAGTTTCATGCATTTAAGTTAGAAGTTAACTATAGTAGAGATGGTTTGCACAATTGACAGACTGAAATGGAAAGGAAGGGAAAGGACACGAGATTCTAACCAGGAACAATTTGAAGCAGAGTCAAGTGTCCCACCAGTATAGACAGGAAGAGAAGAAAGAATGTTATAAAAAGGATTGTGTTAGAAGATTCGTACCCCTGTAACAACAGTAGTAGCAAGAGTAGACTTTTCTCAATAGATTCGTTGAACCTTACGAGTTAAGCAAAGTCTAGAGGAGGATGAACTTGAGGAGGAACAAAAGCAAGATACATGTTCTATGAAAAAACAAAAGCGAGAGTAGAAATCTTTTGTTCCTGGAATATAAGAAAAGAACGATTTCAAGACTCGGTATACAGTAAGCACGAGAAGTACTTATTCAAGACCAAGATAGAAAAGTTTTATTCGATCAGAAAAAATCAGTTATAGATTCACAGTCAAGACAAGAATCTGTAGTTAGCACGACAATGAAACCTTTGTGCAATAACTATGGAAGGTGCCACTAGGGACAATGTCTAGCTGGAGCAAATATTTGTTATCAGTGCAAGCAACCCGAGCATCTTAGAAGGAACTGCCCTTAATTGAAGTTTAATGAGCAATTGGATTCCCAAGATCAGTCACAGATGAGTTGTAGGTAGACCACGACAACAATGACAGATGTACGCATTAGGTCAACAAGAAGCAGAGGAGACACCAGGCGTCGTTACTGGTATGTTATTTATTTTAAGTACGTTGTTGAAAGCTAAGAGAATGTTTCCAAGTTGAGATCTAAAAGTTCGAGAATGAAATTTCTTAAGGGGAGAGAATTGTAATTCCGACCTTTAGGTATCTTAGATTTTCCAAAGAGCATGAAAGAATTAGTTTTTAGCAAATTTAAGACAAGGGAGTAGATTTGAGAAGAGTTTTGGTAAGTGTGTTGGGATGGATGAAAAGAAAGAAGGTCATGTTGTGAAAGTTTAAGAGGTTAGAAAGAAGGAAAATTTTTGTAAAGTATAAAAGAATATCACTTTAGGCATTTTGGGTTGGCTTGGCGAAAGGTTAGAAATGGTTTTTTAGTGTTTAAGGTTGGGCATTTTAGTTAACTTCAGAAAGGAGTTTTTCACAACTCACTTGGGCATTTTATCTCAAATTTGTCTTGAAAGTTTAGAACTTAAGTCAAGTTTATTGAGGAAGCCTGTTGGTTATTTTGGATAAGAGAAAGCGAGAAGGTCAGTTCGCAAATGAATAAGAGTATGGAGCACTCCTATGTAGCTATAGAACACATAGTTTGGTGTTTTGCTTTGAAAATTTGAGGTATGAAACTTAACTAATTTTAGAGAAAGTGAAGTAATTTTAACTTATAATCTTTCGGCATGCCCTTCTTCTTAAAGAAATAGAATTTCCTTAGCGGAAGCATATGAACGTCGTGCAAATGAAATTTAATTTGAAATAAAAAAAAATTAATTCAGAGAAAACAACATAAAAATCTAAACATGCTTCTAAGGATGAAAAGAAAAAGAAATCTAACCTTTGTAGAATCTCAAGAAAACAAAGAATCTCTCAAGAACTCCTCGAATTCCAAACAACACCACGATGTCTTCCTTGTTATTCTCAAGGTGAAAATCAACAGAGAGTTTTTGGGGATTTTTTGATTTTTGGTTTGGTGAAAGGAAAAACTTTTTAGAGAGATTTTTGCAGAGGGATCGTCCAAAAGAAGAGAAGAAAGATCTCCAAAATGTAGACTGTTCTTAACCATAATGATAAAGAGAGATTGTAATGCTCGAGATTAGGAGGGAGATATGAATGAATCGGTATCACATCTGAATGAGAGGGATCTTGAAGAAATGAAAGTAATGCTAAGAAAGACTTAAAAAAATTAAAAGCTAATACCTATACGAACAAAGTGCACCTTTCTTTTAGGTGGCTCGATTATAGAAACTCCGAAGTTAAGCGTGCTTAGCTTGGAGCAATTCTATGTTGGATCACCTATTGGGAATATTCCTAAGATGCATGTAAGTGAGGACAGAGCATGTTGAAAGGACTCATGTTGGCTTGGGAGAACTTTCACTCTAACAAGCCTTTAAGAATAGTAAGGATGATGTTACCAGATCGCAAGGGATTCAGGAGAATGTCGGAAATCTGAATTCTAAATCCTGGCTTGGGGATTTACAAAGAAGTTATCAAATAACTTCCTCCCTCTTCCTCACGTAGAATAACTCTCTTACATGATCTAAAATTAAATTAAAATAGTATAATTAATATAAAATTTTAACTATATCATATCTCATATAATATAAACTTTATATTATATCATATATAATATAACCAATGGTTTAAATGTATCATATGATGTATAGTCCTAATATAAATCAAATCCTTAATAATTGTAGCCGATAATTTATTTATGAATATTATCCATATTATTATTATTATTTGAATCATATTCAAACAATAATTTCTCTCATAAGAACTTTATATTATAATGTATCAAATACATTATACCAATTGTATCGTATATAATTTATTCCGTTTAAACAATTTGAACAATTCAAATTAAATCAAAATAAATTTGATTCTCATTTATTCTTATTCAGCTAACAAGGGGGCTTTATAGACCTATAGATTGAAACTCCAATGATATGAGATTAATTAAATAAAATCTTTAATTAAATTAATCTTTATTCATTAATTATGTCATTCCACTGAAGACTAATAGTTGTATTCTACTTACTATAGATATATTTTTATGTCTATTAGATATAACCAATCAATAGTTCAATGACTCTTAACAGGTTGCTCGTAAGTACTACTAGGCCAAAAATTATCATTTCCCCTGTAGTTACATCTAACTTCTTAAGTATCGTTGATTTCTCTAATGAACAATAATTATAGTCTCCCTATAATTGAACTCCATTTCGAGCCAAGAGAAGGTGGGGTGCCACATTTTTCAAGCCTTGGAATCATCCCTTAAGAGAGCAATTTCTCTACTTACACTATCTATATAGAAGGAGTAAATTCCTTCTTTCGTAACTGTGTTTCCAACTCTCCAATCAGACATAGACCACTCTCACCCATGCAAATCAAAGGATCACCTTCATAGGTAGGAGTTCACAACTCACTCAGGATTCAAATCAAGTCACCTATAGTCATCTTGGTGAAATGTGGTCTCAACTAGTAACCGTGTTAATAAGGGAGACTATTTATATCATGGTCCGATCTTATACAAACTCTTTAAATAGAATACCACTGCTCTAATGTCTCGACATGAATGATTAAGATCAAATTATTTGTATCACTTTAGAACAATTGTAACAACTACAAAGCAGGTCATATTCGTAGTGTTACTAGGATAAGGTATCCAACCTTATCCATCTACTATAGACCATTTATGTTATAACTTAGACATGATTCACTTGTATGTCTCCACATACATGTTTAGGTTACAGATGATAACCTTGGACGTTAGTTTATTGATTTTGTGGGTTAATGCAACTAAATGTTAAATAAAATAAAACACTTTATTTTATCAGATAAATAAAATGTTGTCTAATATATACAATTAAAAGCTACAAAACCATGAGATTTAAGGCATCAACCCCAACAATCTCCCACTTGTTTTAAAGCTAGTGAGGTGTACAACCTAAAAGTTAAAACACTATAATAGTTCACAAAACAAGAAACTAGGGCATACAATACGAACCTAGTAAATTTCCCACTTTTCTTAGATTAAATGTGACATGTCACGTAGACCTAGACTCTCTAAGTGACCCCAAACACCTTAGCCACGAGGGGCTTTGTAAATGGATCAGCAACGAAGTGCGCCAAAGCTATCTGTGTGATGATCACTTTCCCTCAATGCACTATCTCTCAGATCAAGTGATACTTTCATTTGATATGCCTTCCATGCTTGTGGCTTCAGATCAAGTGATACTTCTTTCGTGAGAATCATTATTCTTTAAGATTATATGACAACAAGTATTCTTTATTATTTTTATAAGAATATCATTACCTATTCATTGATTTCTGAATTCGTTATGCTTAATTTGCATGATTTAGTAGATTTTATAGCAAGGAATTGGAAAAAGGTTTTCTTTAACTCTTGATTTGTTCCCTGAATGTGTTGTTGATCTATTCCCTTTGAGTGATGTTTTATCTTAGTGTTGTTGGTGTTTTTGAGTGAGTGGGTAAATTACAAATATAGAGAGTTAGTAGGGTGGGGTGGGTGAAAATTTGTCTTTTATTTATATTATTTTCGATAGATGCTAACTTGCTGTTTGTAGTTTGTTACTCCCTTGGAACTAATCAATTGATATTTGTTCAAGGAAGTAGATTTTCAAATTGAAAATTGTGGATTCTAATCCAGATACGTAATTTTCACATCCCTACAAAGTAACATACTTGACTATTGTAGTTTAAAGTATGTTTTTATCATTTTAGTCTCATTGAAATTGTTTTGTATGCTTTAAAAGTTAGGCACTTTTGTTAATAATAAATGCAATCAACCTACAAGCATTAGTAATGAATGAAATAAGTATAACCAATATATATAAGTCATAGGTTGAGTTCAAGATAACTGTACTAGTCAGCTAATAGTTGGTTGACTGTATTTATTCACACGAGATTTTCGAGAAAATTTAATTTGTGGAGTTGAACTTGTGTTTATATTGTGTTTATGTTGATTTGATGGGATGTAGTTTTATCTCTAGTATTTAATCCTCTTATTCTCTCTTAGTTGAATGCCTACGGATTTCAGGAAGCAGAGCACGTCATGTTCTTGAAGTTGGAGGAGATAGTCAACATTAGTAGTTAGGGAGTTCGTTGGCTCTTGAAAGAATTTTCTCTAGACCTTCTGGAGTAAAAAATTTTCAACCCCACAAATGAAGAGAGTTTCTCCATTTATAGAGTTCTCTGGTAGGTTCTATGAGTTTGGACCTAGTTTGTAATGAACCAGACCCATGGGCTCAACCACATGGATTTGGGTCATATTTAGTCTTTTGGCTTAATTAAACTTCTTTTTTTTTTTAGCTCAATTAAACTTTAGCCAAAGTAAATAATATTTAATTGGACTAAAATAATTAACTTGATCCAACGATCATAATAAAATATGTGGAATCATCTGAGTTGTCCAATTTATGTCTTCAATTTTAATTTGGGACACATGCAAATTTTTTAATTAGTCTTAAATTCAATTGTTTGTATTTTCATCATTAATTTAGTAAATAGCATGACCATTTATGATTGGTCCAAAATTTCTTATACAACAAATACCCCTTTTCGAGATTAATGCACATATATTGGTGGATCAATCTTGAAAAAAAAAAGTTGAAGTCAAAATATGAGCAACTTTTTTTTTTGTAGAATTTAACATCAAATTAATCAAACTATGAATTTAGTACATGAGTTTGATTTAAATTTAAAATAAGGGTTGAAATATGGCCAAACATTAATTTGAGTAAAGTTTAAGAAATTCTCTGCAATTTAATTTGATTTGAGGAGAAAATTTTAAATTCAATTGTTGGGATAAAATTTAGAACCTAACCAAGTTTTAATTTGAAATAAGGAAGAGGTTTCTACTATCCTAATTTGTCCATGGATGTGACCAATTTTAATTTTGATATAATAAATAGGAGGTCTTAATCTTGGAAAAACGATGGATTTATGGCTCTAAATTAAATTTGAGATAAAAATGGAGGCCATATATACAAGTTAATTTGACTTGGATTTTGAACCCAAAATTTAATTTTAAAATGAGAGATAAAATCTAAATCTTGAAAGATGTAAAGATCTTAATTATTCAAGATTTATCCCAAAATAAAATCTTTTAAAATAATATAAGATAATTGGATTTTTTTTTAATTTTATCATTAAAAATATTTGATATCATTCTAGATCCTATTACTAACTGAACTTGTGATAACTTGTAGAAATACAAGTTATTAGAGTCTTTTTAAGTATAATAATAGGACCAATATGTGTAGTAAATGTATCAAAACGCATAGCTTCTATCGCAAATTCATAACTATTAGAAAATATGTCTTACATAAGTCTCTATGTCTGTTTTACTCTATTTTTCAGTGTTTTAACACATGATTAATAAAAAAATAAGAAACTAATGAATCATAGAGGAGCACGTGCAAAACACTACTCGAGAAGAACCAGTCTGGCAAGTACAATATGTAGGAGATGAACGACGTCATCATGTGAGGAAGGTTCACTAGAAGACCAGAGTAGTAGCTGGAGTTGATGTGACTTGACAAGACTACAATCACGCTGATATGATTAGAAGAATAGAAGTTTTTCGTTGAAAGTTTCCTATTAAAGGACTCCACCTTTACCAAGCAAAGTGAGCCTGAATGGGCCAAACCCTAGAGAGTGCCAGAAAGGAGTAGCCTTTTCGCAATCTCTAAAAGTATTTCTTCTTATTCTCCGTCAGTCTGTAACTAAAAGCTTAGAGTTGGAGTATAGAAGATTTTATCTTTCCTTTCCCTTAACTTGTAAAGTCATTGTCTTTACTTTCCATTTTAATACTTCTTTGTAATTTATATGTTCATATTGTATAGTGATCTAAGGCCTATAATCTTTGATACATTGCATGTTTATACCTTTTCAATCTAACATTCATTTACTATTCATCTGTTAATGTGTTATTTCTAGTTTAAGTTTATGATAAGTTCTTGATAAGAAGCTTAGCTTATAAACCATATCGCATTAGTTGAGCTATAATAATCACTTGGCTAGTGTATATCGTGAACTACTCGCAAGAGCAAGTAGCAAGGATATGGCTAACATACATAATGAGTAGTTTGGAGACAAACTCCACCTTGGCGGTATACTTTCATCACTTGTGTCCTGAAAGGAGAACATGTATAGGTTAATAAAACAGCAAAAGAAACAATTGGAGTAAATCTTTGAGAACCCACAATTAATAGCAGAGGAAACATCAATCACAATAATAAATGAAAATAGTAGGAACACACAATATTGTTAACTCAATTCAATGATGCAACATCTACGTCTAGGCGGTCCTTGACCTGGGATCAGAGATTTTATTTCGATGACATGTATAAATCATAATCAAACTATTATGATTCTTAATATGGAGATTCACAATCAATTCTTCACTCAATAGTAACAGTGATACAGTTTTACAATCAGTAACTCTATCACAACTATTTCGAAGATAGATTCTGCTAATCAAAATCTCCCCCTTAATCTTATTTCTCATAAATCAATAGATTAAGGTAATAAATTGGAGGACTTCCTTCTGAATCATGTCATTCATCAAGACGTACATATAGGTTCTTTAATTTATCATACTCAAGAAGCTTGAACTTCTGATATCAAAGATTGAGCAATAGATGATGTCAAATATAAGAGCAACAACAAATCACATCATTGAGAGAGAACTTACATGCTTCTGGTTATATGTATATGTTTTTGTTTAATCATAAAGTTGTTCTTGATTTCCTTTCTTTCTTTTCAGTTACCTCTTCTTTCTTTTCAATAAAACTGAATAAAAATAGACGCGACAAAGATGTCCAGTACATAAGAAGAAGTCCTGACAACAAATTTTCACTAAAAAGGAAAGAATAATTTTCAAAAGGGAACTAAATGAAATCTTTGTCCTAACAGAATATTCTTCAAAGGAATTTCTTCGAACAAACTCTTTTTGCCACGTCAATAAAAAGAAATAAAATCTGAACAAAACAAAATTTGCGAGTCCACACAACTTCTAACAAACTCTCCCTTGGGTTCGCCTTCCTTAATTTTTTCAAGCATGCAAAACAAATAGAATAAGAATATAGTAACCATCCCTAAACAAAACAGGTACATAACCAGTCATAATTACAACCATTTGAAAAGAAAAAAGTGTGTCATAAACACAAGGAAAAATAAACACACCTACTAGGGCAAAGACAATACACCCCAACTAACAGCCCAAAATAATAAAAAAATCACAAAACTACACAAAACATCTCCTCCTTGCATGCTAAAAAAGAATTAGGAAGCAAGTCTCGTTGACTCGTGATTTGCAATCAGATTGTGCATGGCCTAAAGAGTAGAGTCAATGGTAGCACAACGACTTATAAAGGCAGCAATAGCATCATTATGAGCTTGTATAGAGACATAGAGAGACTTAGACTCATTGGACAGAAGCTGAAGGAGATGAGATGCCATCTCTTGAGAAAAATGAAGACTAGAGGAATGAATGGTCAAAGTAGAAGCTAAAGAGGAGGAACCTGCATGAGGAGGGCAAAAGATGGGCGAAAGATAAAAAACATAAGACCCTTGAATAAGCTTGCAACTTAAAGGCGGCTTCTTAGGAGGTAGACCAGCAACATTGAACTTAGTGACAACATCAGAGTTCTAAGATAAAAGAAAGCCACACAACAGATGAGGAAAGCAAATGTGAATGTTTATCCCTAACAAAAGTATCCACATGTCTCAGTATATTCTGGTAGACAAAATCTTTGACATCAATTTTAGCACCAGTTTCAATCTGATAAATCAGATAGGCCAATGTTGTAGAAACAATGAACAGATGAGAGGTGGGATGCCAGTTTGCGATGCCAATCTTGTGAAGAATAACATATTTTACATTGATTTTCATCACAAAAAACTTATAGGAATTTATGTCTTAAAACTCGTAGATTGTAAATATAATCCATTGATCGTTATTAATAAAGTGTTATTATTGTTATCAATTATATTATTAGTTTTGTCTTAATAAACCAAATCCAATAAACTAACATCCCAAGTTGTTTAATGAGTCTTAAACAGTATGTACAGACATACAGGGATCAATGTTCGAGATCAGCTTAAAGGGTCTATAGTATAGGGATAAGGCTAGGTACCTTATCCTGGTAACATTATGGCTACGACTTACTTTGTATTTGATACAAACGCAATGATCCAAGGCGTTCGTGTAGTTGACATGCGAGTGAAGGTATCTTATGTAATGAGTTTGCATAAGACCGGATCGTGAAATAGTAACCACTAGATGTAACTCCGTTAACTAGTTAGGTTTCTATTTCACTAGGAAGACCTAGGTAACTTAGTCTTAATCCTGAGTGTGTTATGAACTTCTGTTCGCGAGGGATTGTTCTTAATTTGTACGGGTGAGAGTGGCCAGATCGCGGACTCAATAAGCTTATCATTTTGGGGACAAGACCGAGTGAGAAGCTGGGAACATAATTACAAAAGATGGAATTCACTCCTTCCGTACTTTAAAGTAAGTAGATGAGTGTTCCCTTAAATGGTGTCTCCAGGTCTTGAACAAATGGTCCTACCCTCTCTATGGCACGATAGGGGTTTTTGTTTATTGGTAGGACCATAAACATGTTGTTCATTGGAGGAGCACTGGTATTTAAGGATTAGAGGTAACCCAGGGGTAAAACGGTAAATTAACCCAGCTAGTGTTACGAACACTCGTGAAGGACTAACTTACTGTTATTGGTCTATATCCGTAGACACAAAAATATATCTACAGTGA
>JBBPDI010085628.1:0-12985 GCA_037974545.1 Cucumis variabilis
ACCAACGTGGCTTCACCTCCTCCAAGTATTCAAATTGATCCTGCAAAAGAAGGCCCAAATTAAAAGAGGCCCAACAATATTGTTGTTTTTGTTTGTCTTAGTCTATTTATTGGATCGATCATGACCACACAAGAATCGCATGACATATCAAGGCCTTTCAAGTTTTTTTTTTTAATAGAAAAGGTTGCTTTAGTTGAGAAAAAATGAAAGCATAAAAAGAAAAGACCCTGTGAAACTCATCTAAAGAATGATTTTTTAACTATGTAACATACTAACTACAAGATAATTACAAAAATGTCTTCAAAATTGCAGCGCAAATTGGATCTTTACGATCTAGAAATAATCTTTGTTCAAGTTTAGATACAGGAATCAATGCCCAAACCACAAGTTGCTGGAGCTGTAAACATAGATAAATGGAGTAAAAAAAAAAAAACTTCTCTTTATGGTCCTTTTACTTCAAAATTACTTAAATTGTTCGTCCATACGGATTCTGATTTTGCAACAATGTCGCTAGAATGTCACTCATAAATTATTTGTCCGATTGTATCTTAGAATGTTTGATCATAATTCATAATTGTAAAGAAATTAAGGATTCTTTGGAAGAACATTATATGATCTTAGTTTATCTTAATACTTACATGGCAGACAATGCTTTACTCAAACTTGAAGATGGTAACTCCCTAACAGGTTTAGATACCAAAAAAAACTGAAAACTCTGTGGTGATTTACATTTTCTTATTGAGAATTGCTCTAGTGATAAACACACTCCTTTGGATCTCATGGAAGGGTATAGTAGGTGGATCTCACTCAAAAACTTATTTTTAACTTATTGGGAAGGTAGTGCCTTTGAAGTTATCAGTTATTACTTAGGGATCTGGTGTGTATTTCTTCCCATAAACTTAATATGATAACGTTTTGAAGCACACGTATCAAAGTCGATAAGAATTTTGTGTGGGTTTATTTCAGCTAATGCGTTCCTTAGATACAGAGCCATTGTCGTTGTAGATCCTCTACTTAGAAGGATGTCTTTCTTCGAATCATCTTTTAAACTCGGATTTATATAAATTACTATGTTATTTCTAGATCATAAAAATCTGACTTGGGTTGCAGTTTTGAAGACATTTGTGTAATTATCTTGTAGGTGGTATCTTACATAGAAAATCTTTCTGTAGAGGGGTTTCACAAGGTCTTTTTTTTTATGCTATTTTTTTCTCGCAACCTTTTCTATTAAAAAAAAAAAAAAGATAGATGCACCATCCTAAAACTTGAAAGGCCTTGATATGTTGTGCGATTCACGTTTCACAACCTTTCATCACCAGACCAAGAATGCTTGCTTAATTTAGCATTTTACTTCAACTTTAAACTTTCAAGGAAGCCTATTTGATTGACTATGTGAAGTTGATGAAGTAAAGACTTGTTTATCAATATTATTATGATCATGACAGCATCCCATAGTATTATAATTGACATTTCTCCCTCCATCTTTTTTTGGTTCGTTTTTGTGTCTTCCTTTATTTCTTGATGGAGGTGTTTTGTGATTTTTTGTTTTAAAGCACCAAGGAGAGTTAAGTTAATTGGTAGGTAGTTAAAATGGGAAATTGTGTTGATAAGTTTGGTTAAAATAATTTCAGGGCAAACAAAAGTTCGGAAAGCTTACAAACAAAAGTTCAGAAAGCTTACAACCCAACGAACTCTCGTCCTAAACTGTGAGTGAATAATCTTCTTTTGAAAATAAAACTCGACACTTTTATGTTTTGGTGCTTGGATAAGATTGTCATGTTTCTGGAAAAAGGGTTTCGACTGCATTGGCCATCTCAAATTCTATTGCCAATCTATGTGGTAAGCTTTCTTTTGGTTTAATCTATGTAATTTTCTATTCTTCTTGTTAAAATTGGTATTTATTTTGTTTTTGTGTAACTTGAAGCCACCAAATTTGTTTTTGTATTTTCTACACACTATATTATGTCTTGAAAAAGGATAGGCTTCAACGATTCGAGATTAACTTGCTAAACCTTTTTAGACCGAGCTAATCAATATTTGTTAATTAACGGGTCATTCCACTAAAGTTCCGTAGTTGCACTCCCCTCACTATAGATATATTTCTATCCATTTGATATAACCATGATCAGTAAATTAATCTTTCACACGGTTTTCATAACCTCGACTGGGTTAAAATATCGTTTTACCCCTTAGATTACATCTTGCTCCTTAAGTCCCACTAATCCAATATTAAACAATTGGTTTAAGGTCCAACCTATAAATCGAATTCCTCTTGGGCCAATGAGAGGATGGGGCCCCTTGTTCAAGACTTGGATTCAGTACTTGAGAGGACAACCTATCTACTTACCCTAAAGCGAGTATGAGTGTATTCTGTTTTGTACCATATGTTCCTAGCTATCTGCCCAGTCTTACTTTTAAAATGGAAGGCTTATTGGGTCAGTGCCGTTGAGCTGCCCTTACTTATGCAGATCTAAAGATAATTTCATAGAAACAAAAGTTTCATAGTTAACTTAGGATTAAAATTAAGTTACCTAGGTCATCTATAATCGAAATAGCTAGTTTTATACAGTGAACGGTGTTATAGCTTAAAAGTGACTATCATGTTGCAGTCTTATGTAAAATCTTTACATAGGATGCCCCCACTTTCATGTCTCTACATGAACGATTTAGGATCACATCGTTTGTACTAACTACAAAGCAAACTGCATCCCACTACAACAAAAATTGTCTACTATGACAGTTGTGTTTATCATAAAATGGGAGGGAGGAAAAAAAAACTGTCACAAAATGGAAAAATTCAGGTTTTGGCAGGAAAAGATGGAATTTTTTGGATAACACATTTCGCGACAGTTATTTGATGTCATAGAAAAAACATAAAATAATTTATTATTTTTTATTAAAATAAAAAAGAATAAATTAAAATTACAAATTAATAAAATATTTTCCCCAAATCTAAAACCCTTAATTTTCCCAAATCCTCCCGCGAAGAAGCCATCTCCAATCCGACCATCTTCTGGCCTCATCACAACCAGCACCTCTCCGTGCCCATTTGTTCACTCTGGTGCTGCCATTACTGAACGACGAAACATCCTTAGCCTCAACCTTTTCAATTCTTTCCCGTCATATTCGAATCGTCGCAATCTCTTCAAAGTTCAAACAGTTGTCGTCATCTCATCTGTCCGTAAGCTTCTGTTCCTTCTCTCTATTTCTCTCTTTCTCTGTGACATTTAGGGTTTTCTATTATCTGGTATTGTTGGTTTTGTTTTCTGGTTTTGTTTAGGGTCCTCACACGTTTAGGGTCCTCTGCTTCAATCTTTTCTGGTTTTGTTTTTTGATTTTGAGTTCTTTCCATTACTCCTTTCTAATTTCTGATTTTCTGTTATCTGGTATTACTGGGTAAGTAAAATCCCTAAAGAAAATTGTATCGAAAAATCCATTTTCATGCATTTTTCTAAAGGAGGGCCTCAGACACTTTACTCAGCAAATTTGAAATTCTGTATTGGCGATAGTCTAAAAGAGGGCCTCAGACACTTTACTCAGCAAATAACTTTGGTTTTTACTGTGAGAGGAGGAATGATCAGAGGTGTTTTCCTCAAAATTAGTGATTCTGATACTAATGTTTTTGCTGTGATTGAAGCATATTGTTAGAATATTGATATTATTCTTGTTCCTTGTGGTCTATGTTTGTTTGTTCATAAAAGAAGCCACAGCTGCTGAATTTGTATGTGAAGAAAGGAGTAGTTTAATGAAATAATTGTTTTGTTCGAAAATTTGTTTTGTTCTAGACACATAAATAAGTGTTTTGGTTGAAGTTATTTATATCAAACAAAGTGAATTTACTTATTGTTCTTGTTAATGGTATGTTTGATTTGTTTTTGTAATGTATTTGTCTATTGACGCTTTCTAAACATTACTCTTAGGAACAATTAAATTGATTTTCTTTAAGGTTGAGTCTATTGTCTTCAAAGTATGTGTTTGATTTGATTTTGATATTCCATCAGTAGTCTTCAAAATATATATGTTTGAAATATTTAATCAAAGTTACTAGACCAAAGCACCTTACAAATAGCTTTCATCACAAAAGGGTAATTCTCATTTGAATTGGTTTTATAATTTTAAAATACAACTTTATAAGTTGTTGCACAGGAAGTGTTTGAATTGTCAAAGTAGTCTTTTTACACCTATATTCAAAAGTTATATTCACATGTAACTTGTTCCATGCTAAATAGACACATAGTAATTTATGAAAAATTTATAAAAACGAAAGTGTAAAATGTTAATGAAGTAAAGGGTTAAGAAATTCCCAAGTTTATATATGAAATATGTGTATTGTAGGATGTAATTACTCATTAATTTCCTTAAGTTGTTGCCCAGTATATATTTTGTAATCAGGTTTATTTAGGGGCCAATTTAGAAGATTGAATTTTTATACATCTACATAATGGACAAGTCATGGATGACAAAAAATAGAATGTCTAGAGAATATGATTTAGGAGTTGAAAGGTTCATTCAATTTGGTTTGAGTCATGCCAAAGGTTCTAATTGAATTAGATGTCCATGTTTGAAATGTGGGAATCGTTTACTTAAGGATGTCTCAACAGTTCGGTATCATTTGTATGTCCATGGAATTGATAAAAGTTACAAGGTATGGTTCTGGCATGGTAAAGATTTGAACTTAGAGAACGTTACCAGCATAATGGAAAATACAGTGGATGAAAATGATGAAAAAGATTATTTATTTAATACAGTTAATATGGTTCATTCCGTCCATGAACAATCTTCTAATGCATTCAATACCTTTGATACTATGTTCGATGATGCAAAGAAACCCTTATATCCAGAATGTAAGAAATTCACCAAGTTGTCAGCCATCGTGAGATTGTACAACTTAAAGGTTAGGTATGATTGGAGTAACACTAGCTTCTCTGAATTATTGTCCATAATAAGCGATCTCTTACCTGAAAACAACGAAATTCCAAGTTCCTTATACGAAGCAAAGAAAACACTAGGTGCCTTAGGACTGAGTTACCAAAAGATCGATTCATGTCCTAATTATTGTTGTTTGTATAGAAAAGAGTATGAAAACATGACAAAATACCCTAAGTGTGGTTTGTCAAGGTGGAAGATTGCTAAAAACTCAAACAATGAACAAAGTGGAGTGGCTGCTAAGCAAATATGGTACTTCCCAATAGTTACAAGATTTTTAAAAATGTTTAAGAGATTTGAGAATGCTAAGAACTTTTGTTGGCATGCGATCAATAGAAAAGTTGATGGTATTTTTAGATACCCAGCTGACACTCCATCATGAAGGTTGATTGATCACATGTGGCCAACCTTCGGGTCAGAACCAAGAAATCTCCGTTTAGGTTTGTCCACTGATGGAATTAACCCATTTGCAGATCTTTCAACGAACTACAGTTGTTGGCCTGTTATTACTATAATATACAACCTTCCACCATGGTTGTGTATGCAAAGGAAGTATTTGATGTTGACAATGATAATATCAGGTCCAAAGCAACCGGGATACGATATCAAGACGTACTTTGCACCTTTAATTGAAGACCTTAAAATGTTGTTGGAAGATGGAGTTCAGTGTTTTAATTCATATAAAGAACAATATTTCACATTGCAGGCTATCTTATTGTGGACGATCAATGATTTTCCAGCATACGGTAATCTGTGCGATTGTAGTGTGAAAGGATATAAGACTTATCCAATATGTGGAGAGGAGACTACTTCAATAAGACTACAACATAGGAAAAAAAACTCATACATGGGACATAGGAAGTATTGTCCAAGACATCATCCATATATAATACAAAAAAAGAATTTTTATGGTAAGCAGGAGCATGGAAGTCCTCCACAGCCCCTGTCAGGAGAGGTCATGTACTTAAAACTGAAAGACATGGTATTTTCATGTGGGAAGAAGTGTGGGAAGAAATTGCATAATGAAGATAGCAATGACTATTGAAAAAGAAGATCAGAATTTTTTGAACTACCATATTGGAAACACTTACATGTACGTCACTATCTAACGTAATGCATATTGAAAAGAATGTATGCATGAACATAGTAGGCACTTTGCTTGATATACCACGAAAAAGTAAAGATGGAATGAATACTAGACTTGATTTAGTTCAAATGAAAATTAGACCAGAATTGGCACCAACATTTACAGGTAATAGAATTTAAATTCTTGCAGCATGCTATACATTGTCACAACAAGAGAAGTATCAGTTTTGTAAGACTTTGTCCGAAATTAAAGTTCCAGAATGGTATTCATCAAATATTAGAAGTCGTGTCTCTCTGGATGACTTAAAATTGACCGGCCTAAATCAAATGATTGTCATGTTTTAATGCAACAATTGCTTCGATTGCAATACGCTCAGTCCTACCAAAAAATGTGAAGTACACTATCAGTAGATTGTGCTTCTTCTTCAATGCGATTTGTGCTAAAAGTTTTTATGCATCAGAGCTTGATGCATTGCAAGAAGGCATAGTTCTGACTTTATGCAATCTTGATAAGTATTTTCCACCCTCCTTTTTTACAATTATAGTTCATCTTGTCATTCATCTCGTGAGAGAAATAAAACTTTATGGACTTGTATATTTGAGGTGGATGTACCCATTTGAACGATGCATGAAAGTCTTGAAAAATTATGTTTGTAATAGAACTCAACCGGAAGGATGCATTGCAGAAGCACAAATATGTGAGGAGGCTGTTGAATTCTGTTCAGAGTTTCTTTCTGGATTATATCCTATTGGACTTGGGTCACTAAATTCAATGGAAGACAGACATAGCGATAGACCCTTGTCAGCAGGAACGTACGTTCGACCCGATGTGCAACAATTGAAGGAAGCAAATCTTCACGTTTTACAGAACACTGAAGAAGTTCACCCATACATAGAGTAAGCATTTATGTGATTGTACACCGCCCTTAATTTAACCCTCACAAGGCATGAAGTTAATGTATGCCATATTTTATAGATGACATTTGAACCAGTTGAAAATGTAAAACCAAATCAGGTAACTGAAATATAAAGAATCGCGCACACAGTGGTTGAATGCAAGATTGCTTGGTGCAGGATATGACCAACTAATAATATTCGCTTACAATTCCAGGTATGTGCATGATCTCTTCATTGTCGTTCATTTTTCGAATGCAGTATTCTAATATCTAATCTTACTATTTCAAACGTATACTTAGTAATCACTGGAGTCTGGTGGTTGTGAATCACACGAAGGGTCTTGCGTTCTGGGTAGACCCGTTGAAGAATCAAATTGATAAAGACAGGTCCGATGTACTTGAAATGTATGTCGCACCACTACTAAGAAAATGGGTTTTAATGACACTACTAATCAAGACATTGTGTCGTTGAAAATAAAAAAAAGGGGTGGGGTGAGGTAAATTGTGTCCTTGAAAATAAAAATACAGATTATTTCTTGACACAATTTTATTGACATAATTTAATTTATTTTGACACAATTTTTGCATCGTTAATTAACGACAATTGTTTTGTGTCATTAAAAAAGTTTCCAAATGAAAAATCCCCAAATTACAATTTTTTTTTTAATTTCTCCTCCCTCACGCAATTAAAATTAAGTGGGCTATCGCGTCGTTGTGAACAACCCTTGCCTTTCAATTTTCTGCCACTCGCTGTCATCAATTCCACACTTCAACTACTGTCGTCGTTGTTGCCACAACAAGCCTTCGCCATCAAACCCACCAATCTAGCCACTGTCGTCGAATAAATTTATTTTGAAATATGAATTTTAATGACACAAGAAATCAAGAAAAAAGGGGTGGGGGAATAAAATGTGTCATTAAAAATAAAAATGTGAAATTTTTTGTGACACATTTTCTCGACAGAAATTGTGTTTTCTTGACACAAATTTCTCGTTGTTAATTTATAACATAAATTATGTATCATTAAAAATTGCCTAATAAATAATTAATGTGTTCCTTCATTCGTATGTTTTTTTATTTAAAAAAAAAAATCGACGCTTTCATCCCTCTTGCAACCAGGACTAAAAAAATCTTACTCCATCTCATGACGTTGCTGTCTTTCTCTTTCAAAAATGTTGTTCAACGATGTTTCTTTCTCTTTCGCAACGCTCTTCATGACTTTCCCTCTCTCTCACAAGCTCTTTGCCTGTCGTTTGAAGGAGCTCATCAAATTTGCAGGTAGTTAAAGAATCCATGGACCATGAGATCAATCAAAGTCCATTTATAAGTTAGTTTGAGTAGATTATTAATTTATCTTTTGGATTATTGTAAAACATTTACCAAGAACGTAATTTACATTTTTTTGTTATCAATAAAAACATATTTCTAAACATATGTGGGTAAGTTGAATCATGTATTTAATTTATTTATGTATCAATCATTTATATGTCAAAAAATAAATGTTGTGACTTGAAAAATAACAACGTCAGACAAGTATCGACATATAAACCTTTATTAAACAGAAACAGTGTTGTAACCATTGTGAGTTGGCCTAGTGGTAAAAAATTAAAATATTAACTAAGAGGTCATGGATTCGATCTATGGTGGTCACCAACCTAGGAATTAATTTCCTATGAGTTTTCTTGATACCCAAATGTTGTAGAGTAGGCGGGTTGTCTTGTGAGATTAGTTAAGGTGCACGTAAAACAGCAATAGTGTGTGAAATCACATTTTTTACAAGAATTGTGTGCAACGAAACATTTAAACATGACAATATATTCACGTCAATGTAATGGTATTGATGACAATATACTGGTATCGAGTTATAGATAATGGTGACATATTTATTGCATCGAGGTAAGAGTATTAATGACACAATCTTGGCGTCATCTAAGCATCTTTAATGACACATTTTTTAAAGTGTCGTTAAATAGCATTTCTTAACAGCGACTTCAATGACGCAAAAACGTGTCATTGAAACTCTTTATGATGTAAATTTTGCGTCGTTAAAACCTAAATTTCTAGTAGTGCACTTACTTATATAGTTCATTTATTTTTTTCTGTATGAAACACCCTTTTTGTATGTAACAATCTTCAAATATTTTGTAGGTCTTTCAATATATCAAATAAAAAGAAATCAAATTGAAGGGTTATAAAAGGTATTTCAATTTCTCCATAAGGATAGTTCTAAATTAATTATTAGCTTTAACATACATGTTTTTATTGTTTATGCATACACAGTGTCCCAAGCAAGTTGGGGTCGTAGAATACGGATATTACGTCATGTGGTTCATGCGTGACATAATTTTGTCAAGGAGCACTTCTATTATAGACATCATAAGTATACAAAAACTATCATCATGTCATTTATTTTGAATAAACTAATTTACAACCACTTTATTATATATGGAAGAAAAGATTACCAAATACGTACGCTCAAAGTGATATCGATGAAGTCTGATCAGAATGGGTGGAGTTCGTATATCGTGCTTAGCATTAAATTTTTCTTAAACTTTTTTGAAGTATTTTGGTGGTTCCTATTTCGTGGGTATACTTTTGTGAAACACAGACACATGTGAATGTTGAAGACCTTGTTTTGTGAATGTTGAAAACCCTTATTTTGCAACAAACTAAAGGAGCACGAAGGTAATTTTATAATTCTCGTCTCACATTTGTAAACATGTTTCTACCTGAGAATTAAACGGATATGAACGTGTGTGCATTTATATTTTCTCTTAGGAAAACTCCATTATTTTTTAAGTTTAAGTCAGTGTTGAAGGAACCTTTTTGTTTGGGCATACAACTCCCAGCAATTGCTACCGCAATTCGACTCACGTCTCAATGACATACGAGATTGTCAATCTCGCAATGCTTCATTTCTTGGGATTCTACCTTGGTTTGGTATTTGTAGTTTTTCAATTTAAATCTACTTATTATTTAAACTGAATATTTCTGATTTACAAGTTATGTTTGAAATTAAGTATAATGTTTCTGTTTTATGGGATCACAAACATGATTTACTAATAGAGGGTTGGGAGGGGGGGCCGGAATGAAGGGTTGGAAGAGGGAATTCTGTTCTTTTACTGTTTCTAGTTTTGTTTTGGTTGTGTATTTGGTACATTTTTTTTCTTTCCTTCTCTGTTTTGTTCATATTCTTGGTATAATGTATTTTGATTGTGGTTGTGTATTTGGTACATTGTGTTATGGTATTGACTGAAGACATATGTTCTATGAGTGTCATTTTTACTGTTTTTTTATTGTGTTGGGAGGGGGCCGAAATGTAGGGTTGGGAGGGAGAGGGGGGGGGGGGGAAATTCTGTTTTTTACTATTTCTAGTTTTGTTCATGTTGTAGGAATTTAGTTAGATCTCTAAGTGAAACAGATGGTTACATTAGATGATTATTTCAAAGATATACAACAAGTTGTGGATAAACTTTTTATAATCAACATTGATATAATTGCTTTAGCAGGCTTTAGGTAATTGTTGTGTGCCCTATTGTCACTGCTTATTGTTTGTGTTGGGAGGGGGCTAGAATGAAGGGTTTGGGGAGGGGCTAAAGACTAATGCCAGGTTTTTTATGGTACTATTTCAAACTTTATTCTCTTCAAGTTTTTTATGGCACCATTGTTTATTTCATTTCTTAGTCAATAGATTCTTTATTTCATTGTTGCCTCTCTAGAGTACATTTTTCATTAATTTTCTTTGTTTATTCTTCTTTTGTTCTGTCTTTTCTCTTTTATTTAACTCTCCTAATAATTGTGGATTGAGTTTGTGTATTTAGTATATTTTTTTCTTCCCTTCTCTGTTTTGTTCATATTTTTGGTATAATGTATTTCGATTGTGTTTGTGTTGGAAGGGGGCTGGAATGAAGGGTTGGGAGGGGGGTGGGGGGCTGAAAATGTGATCACATAAGTTTGGGCACCCTAGTTAGTCATCTATAATGTCAATATTTTTTTTTCAATCTTACATCAATGGTAATGTTCCTTAATTACCTTTAAGTATAACCTCCTCATAGGTAATGTTTTTTAGTCATACTTTAAATGGGATTTTGTTTTCTTACTAGATTTGGAAGAATCCATTTGGAGCATTGAAGCCAATTTGGAGCAATTGATTGATATAATATCTTTTGTATGGTTGGTAGCAAACTGTTGTTTGCAATGTGTTGATTTTAGGCTTCTTGGTAGCTAATAATATCAATGTATATTTTTTCTCTATGGAAACTACATTTGAACTAGACAAGTGGTTATTAGGCAATGAGTGTACGAATACTACAAAGTTTATCATTATGTATATATCTATATATGAAAGTTTTGACTTTTTGTTTTCATATGGGTGTGATGTATTATTGTTATTGTTACTGAATTTGTTAGTGTAATGGTTCAGCGACAAGAAAAACAGGAATTGACGAATACACAATAGGGAAAAAATATCATAATATACAAATTCGTAACATTTTTTTTGTCGTCAATACCAAAACAATGACAATTAAATTTTATAAAAAACTGTCACGATTGGCCTATCCATAATAGAAAAAAATGTCGTAATATCTCAATTCATGACAATTTCATAACTGTCGTCAATATCGAATCAATGGCAATTAAATTTTACAAAAAAAACTATCACGATTGACATATTCTTGACAGTAAAAAAATGTCATAATTTAAAAATTCGTGACATTTCTTTAACTATCGTAAATGTGTAAATGGTGACAGTTATTTGTTGTCATTAAAAAAAATGACAGTTATTTGTAGTCATAAAATACTAATTAATGACATTTATTTTTTGTAATGAAAACTCATATTGTGACAGTTTTTTTGAACTGTCATAGAAGGACTTTCCACGACATGTGATACTATGACTGTAGATAATTGTCACAAATTTTTTTATAACAGAAAATAACTGTCGTCGTAGACCATTTTTCTTGTATTGTCCATAGTGTCCCTAGAATAAAGTGTCCAACCTTATTCATACACCATAGACCATTTGGGCTATATAATCCTACTTGATCCATGTTTATGTCTCTATATAAAGTTGAAGTCTACACTAGATAGCCTCGGGACCTTAGTTTATTGGATTTAAGATTATAGTATTTTATTTTCACTAATAAGTCTTGAATAACGACTTTATTGAATATAGTATAATTTAAAACTACCACTACAAGAATATGGACTTTTTGCGATGCATAAAAGGACGTCGGTGTAAACAACCCTTTAGCGATGTTTCAAGTGATACATCGCCATACAGGATTTTTCGCGATGCAGCGCTAGGACACGTCGCCATATATTTAATTAATTAAATATTATGGGACCTTTCCGGGACGTCAGGAGGCTCCATGTCGCAGATAATCCAGAATTAGTGACGTTGCGTGAAATTACGTTGCAAAAACCTGAAGATTTAAATTCGTATGGTAAACCTTCTGCGACGTCAGGAGGCCCCACGTCGCAGATAATCCACGTTTCGCGACGTTGCATAAAATTACGTCGCAAAAACCTGAAGATTTAAATTCGTATGGTAAACCTTTCGCGACGTCAGGAAGTCCCACATCGCGGATAATCCACATTCGCGACGTTGTGTGAAATTACGTCACAAGAACCTGAAGATTTAAATTCGTATGGTAAACCTTCTGCGACGTGACATTGCAAAAAGCCGGCATGGATTTCCAACGATCAGACTTTCCTCGATGTGGCGCCGCCAACGTCGCAGAAAGGTGAGGGTGGATATCTG
Source organism: Cucumis variabilis (assembly GCA_037974545.1). NCBI lineage: Eukaryota > Viridiplantae > Streptophyta > Magnoliopsida > Cucurbitales > Cucurbitaceae > Cucumis > Cucumis variabilis. Next base: position 12,673 of record JBBPDI010085628.1, read on the forward strand.
TGCCAGCTTTCTGCATTGTGAATCAATGCGATATCAGGGATAATCCTTTTCTGCAACATTTTCGAGTACATCGCAGAAAGTTCTGCCTATTTAACCCAAATTCATTCGGTGATGTTCATTCGTGCCGTGAGTAAATTGAGAGAGAGGAGGAGATTTCACCTTGCCGCCGTTCCGACCATCATTTTAAGGTCGTTTTTTCTTGTTTTTTTCAACATTTATGTGTTTTTATGTATGTATAAATATATATGTTTAGCTGTAGGTGTATAAAATTATATGTATATATGTGTATGTTAGTATATGTTTATGTTTATGT
>JBBPDI010085640.1:0-12983 GCA_037974545.1 Cucumis variabilis
AAGTGTTTGCAACCATGCTTTTAGAAAAATCAACTGTACTCTAAGTCAAAGGGTTTGACAACCATTCTTTTAGAAAAATCAACTGTACTTGCTAAATTTTCAGTATGTGTTGGAGGGCGGGTCTGAGTCTCATGATCTTTTATTCTTTGAGTGTGATTTTGATCATTGAATATGGGTGAGATTTTGGGTTTGATGGGCTTGTCTCATAGAGTGGTTTGTATGGGTTGAGCTATAGTGGTTTTGTCTTGTTGGGTTGGATTGGGTAAGGATGCATGTCAAGCATAAATTTTGGCATACTTTGTGGTTTGATACTGTTGAGTTATTTTTTTTTGTCAAATAATTAATTCTTTCTAAATCTTTTTTTAAATCTCAAAATCTTCCTAATATATAGAGATTGTTTGGTTAAGTTTGTTTCCGGCAAATAAGAAAACTGTGATCTTGATGAAAGAGAACTTGGAAAGGATATATGCGGGCGGTATGACGATAATACGTTTTTGACGAAGAAAATTAACCGGTAGTTCAAAAAGGTATTGAAGCGTCCTAGCAAGCTGAGAAAGCTTGAAAAGGTGATCTACTTATGAAGATTTAATATTGTCGACTATGGATATTCTATGGAATATATAGTTCTTTGAGAAGATAAGGAATATTCGTGAAGAGCATTGAGTCGAGGGATCAACTCACAAATTCAGGAAGAACCTGAAGTTGTCTTCAACTAGATTCTAGTTATATTCTAGGGGAGCCTGAAGTTTGTTTAGTTATTGTTACAGCTATTTAATGTAACTAGTGAACAGTGTTACTTGTGAAGAATCTTAATAATATTCCTGATCTGAGCAAAGAGGCTCCCCAGACGTAGGCACATTTGCCGAACTGGGTTACCAAAGTGTTGTGCATTTTGTTTCTGTCTGTCTTTTGTTAAACCTGTAGTTAAATGCACGTGGTATAGCTAAAGGATATTTAACAGTATCGTTTTTCACTTTTCATGCTGTGTGATCTTGAATGGGATGCCTTATACTTGCTGTGTGATCTAGTATGAAATGTCCTTTTGCTTATTGTGTGATATGGCATTGGAAGACACATTATGCGTAATGGAATTGATGGCACTTGCTGAATGCATTGAGATATTTTGCGTCAAGATACTTTGCATAACTGCAACTTGGCAAAAGAGTGTGGCAAACGCTTGGGCCGAGTAAAGGGTACAAAAAGACGTAAACGAATATGTAGAATGATTCTGCGATATGGATATGTGGTATGCGAGAGGCATATGATACGACACGAATTGTGATGACAAATTAACGAAGTGATCTTTGAGATTCATGAGTTGTTGATTAATTGAGATGTTGAAAAACGTTTTACATTTTGAATAAGTGTTAAACTTGAAATGTGATAGTTGATTTACATTTGCTTTTAAGGCTTGTTTTAGCAATGATTTGTCCAATAAGATAAACTTGATTTATTTAAGGTGATTTGAGAAAAGATCCCACGCTCACTAGACGATTTAGTCTAACCTTTCAAATGTTTTGTTCTATCTGCCCCTTCCTCCCTACTCCCAAGTAGCGAAGGACATCCAATATTGAACTTGTAATTATCTTGGTTGCCTACCATGTCTCTCCTTGATCGCATCATTTTTGTAGTGGTCACTGTCTTCTCACATAGCATATAGTAGCTAGACGAGGAAAGTCAAAGTACTGATGTAGTCATGTGTAGTGGTTTTGTACTGAATGTTATAAGCAGTACTAGAAGTACTTGCAATTGAAATATCAATGAAGTTATTGCAATCCACCTAAGCTCAAAATTTTGCGTTAAATTATGAATAAATTTTAATTCCACTTACTAGACAATCGGTGCGTTACTTCGCAAAGAATATCGACGTAGACTGTCTAGGCAGTCACATCTCCATTTCATCACATAGAAGGAATTGGGGCGGGGCATGGCAAGTTTGAACTGTTCAACCTTGAAGATGAGTTAGGAAGTGCAGTGTTTTATAATTGACACTTATTTTTCGTGACACTACACCACAGGACTAAAAGACAATCCAAAAACATATGATTCACAGCCGACACAATTTTCTATGAAAAGAGCTACCCCTAATATATTTTGAAAGTTTATTTATCTTTTCATCAAATGAGTTTGTCAATCCAAATTGGATCAAATTCCATTGAAAATTAGCATTTTTTTCCTTGGAAAACCATCGAAATTGAACTATTGAAATCAATATTATAACACAATAAAAAATAACAATGAAGTAACATAAAGAAGTAGCGAAACATCACATCAAAATGTTAAGAAAATAATAATGATTTGTTTTTAAAAAGGGACAAAACAATAAGTAGGAACAACGAATAACACTATTGAAGTCGACCAAAGTAATGAATATAACACTATTTAGACATTAATATATAAAATTAAGCTCATCGCCAAACTCAAAAGGATCCCCTCATTCTTCTTTCTTCCCAAATCCTTAGGCGCATTCCTCCGCCGCCCATAGCCGTTATCAAAACCAGAAACGGCAATGGGGACTGCACCGGCGCTGATGATACCAGCCGCCATGGCGATTAATGATTATGATACTCATTCCAACTGTATGCGGCGGTGCTCTTACATCCTTTAAACCACTCAACAACCACACTTCTGGAGGTAAGTTTGTCAATTAATTTTAAATCTGTTTTTATTCAGCAAAATACTTCTATAAATACATAAACGAGGAGGTTCCTTTCTTCAAATGCTTGGTACTTAAGAAAAAATTAATTGGCCCTTACTCATTTTGATTATTCATACTCATACGTTGTAGGTTTTAGATTTGCTCTAATAGTTAATCTTTACACATTTTCAAAAAGTCAATTTTTAGTAGTAATCTAATTTTAAGGTTCGTCTAATAAGTTTACAAAAATTAAAAATATATTTTAACCTCACTTTGTTATTGAAAACATGATTATTGGGTCATGTAAATAAACTTAAAGTTGTGTCTAATACATGATTAACTTTTAATGCTAACAAGATTGAGCTTAGACATACTGAGAACAAAAAGTTCGTGGATTGAATTTTGTCACCTTCCATTTGTATGTACATGTATTTATATATAAATATATATCATCCTTAATATATTTGAAAGGTTAAAACTATAAGTATAATTTTTGAACATTGATGTTTATATCTAGTTGATCTTTGAACGTTTTAAAAATCTATATAATAAGTCTTTCTTGAACTTTAGGCCGTTTGGTTCATGATTCATTTTTATTTTTACGTTTTTAAAAAATAAAAAATAATTAAATTGTGTTTGGTATACTTATTTTTAAAAATGATTTTAAAGAAGAATACAGAATGTATAACCCATTTTTAAAAATAATAAATTCTGTTTTTTATTTTTAGATATTGTTTAAAAAATAATGAACTTGAGATAAACTAGAATTTCTAAATTTACAACCAAACACAAATTTTAAATTGAAATCTTGAGTAAAAATATATTTGTTTTTATTTTCTACTATATTCTTTGTGCATCACAAATCAAAGAAGGTTTGAATTTTATATTCTTTACAATAGGAACAATTTCAAAACTCACACGGTAACCAATATCAGGAACACACAACAATAGAGACACGTAGTATCGTGCCCAATAACCAATAGTCAACCCCAAGTGTAAGATAACTTACATCCACGCAACTCACACATATTCAAGCCACAATACATTACACTGGATCCACAAATCTGTCAAGTCATTCATTCAATTAGGTAGCTCTTACTGTACATTACCATATCAGAAGCATAGAGCACACACACAAAAAAAAAAAAAAAACAGATTCCACAAAAACAGACAGACCCCACAAAACATACTGCAAAACAGCCACATCCGGTCCATACACAGACTTTTTATTGCAACAAAAATACCGAGTCCACAAAATTTGCATCAAAGATACCGAGTCCACAAAATTTGTCTCACCCATCATTTATCTCCCCCTTTAAGCACAAAAAATGAATCAGATAACAGGGGAACCAGGAGAGGCCACCGTCTTTAGATAACGAATTAAGGAATCCACTTCAGTCTTCTTATCGGTCAGCAAGGAGATAGTGGAAGAGAGCGCCCGAGACTCAGCAAGCAGAGAATTCAGAACGCGATCAACATCGCCAGCCGCCATATGTGATCCCAAAGGAATACCGAAAGAGAAAGGATTTGCAAATCTAGGCGTGGGACCAATATATGCAATATCAGAGACATGGGATCCTTGAAAGAGTTTGTAACTCAAGGAGATGACACGCGGACACGGGCCAGGAGCATCATCAGAATTCAAGATGTCAAAGTGCTGATGAAGCAGTAAACTGAATAAAAACTGAGGAAGAGCAATTGAATCTTAACTCCAAAAGTCCTCACGTGGCAAAGCAACTGAAAGTAGATGAATTCCCCGGGCGTTCACTACAGTCCCAGTACCAATGCGAAAAAGAAATATTGCCAAAGCCACAAACACTATCGACGCATGACATGAAGGGAACCAGTTGGCAATGCCTATTTTGTGAAGGATTGCGTACTTGACACTGAGTGAGGCCAAAGGAATACCTGACGCAGGCCAAACTGATAAAGTACCTCTAGTCAGAACTGAAGCCAAAGTCTGTAGATGGTGACAACAAGTCGGTATTACTTTCAGCTTATAGCCCAAGGAAATCACTGATCACCGATGGAGAGATAATAAAGTGATGCCCACGGATATAGTCAGGACTACTGGGGTCGTCAAAATTAGAAGGCAAATTTGCTATCAGTTTGCGGATGAGCTTCAGGTAGAAGGGTCCCACATTAAGAATAGTTCTGGAAAGGCCACACCTGTCAATGAGAGTCATAATATCCACGCACGACTGATGCTTGTCTGACATATTCGCCTCATCAGCCACCTGTCTCTGCATGACAAATTTCCATCGCTGAGCATTCTCCTCGTGATGGAAGGAGATCCCATCGATAGGTACGGAGGTAATATTATGAGGAAACCATCGCCGACCTGTTTTGATAGTCGTCCCCTGTGGTTCAGGAACAATGCGAGGTGGAGAGGAAGTCGACAGAGGAGTGGTAGGAGACGTTCTAGCTGGTGGAGGAGGAATTGGAGAGTGGAGACTGAAGCAGAAGAAGACACCGGAGGAGGCATAGGAACAGAGGGAGTAATACCTAGATCAGAAGATGGACCCATAGCACTGGACACTGAGACTGACGAAGCACAGTTTGCTGGAGCCTTTCCTTTGTCACATACGGCAGGCGCTGTGCGAGTGGGGCTTGATGGAGCAGTCGATTGAGTATGAAAGTGGGAGCAAAGAAGCTCGGCCAAACACACATCATCCTGGGAATCAGTCAATGAGTCTGAGGGCTTACCTAGAGATGAACGATAAGCAGTATCAGAGATTCCCAAACTAATTGAGAGGGAAACCTTCCCACGATCGGCTAATCGCACATATGGACGATGAACATGAATGCTCTTAATTCATTTACCTCGCATACGAACACCATGGAGATTGGATTGACTGCCAGTATGCGACTGAGAGGAAGATTCAAAGTAATAACCTCGTTGTGTACTCACCATGATGAAGCTCGAGCGATAACGAAGCTCAAAGGGCAAAGAAAGGAGCAAAATAGGTTTGAAGACCAGCAGAAGAAGAAGAGGCGAAGCGTGGTTGGAGACAACACGTTGCATCCTTTCAAAATACTAATGGTTCTCGCCAAACTATCACACAAATAAAATGGGCCGTGGATGAAGACTTACTATATGCACGGACCCAAATGGATGTGTTTCAAGCCATAAGGAAACGACACACACCTAATTTAGCATACAAATATTCAAACGACGTGCCATCCAAGGGCTTTGTGAAAATGTCTGCTAGCTGAAGGGCCGATCGAACATGGACAAGGGATACAATTTTCTCTTTAACTAAACTTCGAATATAGTGATGCCTAATATCAATGTGCTTTGTTCGACTATGCTGAACAAGATTTTTCAAGATGTCGATTGCACTCATGTTGTCACAGTACAGGACCATAGTTTCTTGAGACAGGCCATATTCACTAATCATTTGCTTCATCCATACTAGTTGTGCACAGGCACTTCCAGCAACAATATATTCCACCTCTGCAGTTGACAAGGACACGGAGTTCTATTTTTTACTGAACCAGGAGATCAGGTTGTTTCTCAAAAAGAAACATCCTCCTGACGTGGATTTTTGATCATCTGAACACCCAGCCCAGTTAGCATCGTTGTACCTAACCAAGGTAGATGTAGTATCAAAGGAGTAGTAAATTCTAAAGTTAGAGGTACCATGTACGTATTTAAGGATACGCTTAACAGCCTGAAGACAGACGAGGAGCGGCTTGAAATCGGGCACAAACTCCTACTCCATAAGCTATATCCGAATGGCTAGCAGTGAGATAGAGTAAGCTGCCAATCATACTCTTGTACATGTGAGATCTACAATGTCTATTGAGCATTTTTTATGAAATTTGACATACGTAGCTGTAGGAGTTCTCTTAGCCTGACTGCTGTCAAGATGGAACTATTTGATCATTTTAACTACATACTTCTCTTGGGCTATAAAAATACCTATTGGACTTTGTTTGATTTGTAACCCAAGGAGAAAAGATAGTTCACCTACCAAACTCATCTCAAATTCTGATTACATGAGTGTGACAAAGCTAGTGACATTCGCATTTGGGAACCCTTCAAAGATAATATCATCTACATAAATTTGTGCCACAATAACATTCTTTCCCGTTCGATGAATAAACAAGGTGCGATCAGACCCACCTCGAACATAACCCTGTTTTTACAAGTACTCCGTCAACCATTCATACCATGCACGAGAGGCTTGTTTAAGGCCATATAAAGCCTTGTGAAGTCTATAGACATGATGAGGAAAAGTTGGATCAACAAATCCTTTAGGCTGAGCCACATATACTTCCTCGATCAGATATCCATTTAAGAATGCACTCTTGATATCCATCTTGAACAATTTGATCCGTTGGATGTACGCGATGCTAAACAGTAAGCGAATAGCTTCAAGTCTAACCGCAGGAGCAAAGATCTCATCAACGTCTATCCCCTCTACTTGGGTATACCCTTATGCAACAAGACGAGCTTTGTTATGAACAATCACTCCAAGTTCATCAGATTTATTCTTGAAGATCCACTTTGAACCAATGATGTTCACACCTGAGGGCTTGGGAATGAGTTCTCATACTTTATTTCTCTGAAACTGGAGCAGCTTGTCCTGCATTGCACTTATCCAGGATTCATCTTGAAGTGCTTCATTAACTGTCTTAGGTTCAATGGATGATACATAACAAACATTTGCAATCATTTTGGCGTAATCAATTCAGTCTTTTTGCTGGTGGTTACCCCACTGTGAATGTCACCAATAATGCTGCTGGAAGGGTGCTTCCGGGCTATGTGTTGAGGAGGTCCTGACAGAACTACAGCTTCCTCTGGGGTAGATTCAATCTGTTCAGTGGTGTTTGTCATATTAGGTTCAGTTGTTAAAGGAAGACTCACAAGGTTAGTTATTTGAGGTGAAGGCACACTTTGAATAACTATGGTTTCCCCATATTCTCGACTATTTGCAGCATCATAAACCTCATCATGTATTACTACGTTGATAGACTCCATCACTGTCTGAGTCCTTTGGTTATAGACTCTGAACTCTCTACTGTTTGTAGAGTATCCCAAGAAGATACCTTTATCCGCTTTGGCATCAAGTTTCGGATGATACTCCTGATCTGCAAGAATGTAACAAACACTTTCAATAATGTGAAAGTATTTTACATTAGGTTTCTTACCTTTCCACAGCTCATATAGTGTCACAGTTGCTCCTGTTCGAACGGTTACTCTATTATGAATATAACAGGCTATATTCATGGCTTCAGCCTAGAACTTTGAAGGCATTTCCTTCACATGAAGCATAACCCAAGCCATTTCTTGTAGTGTGTGGTTCTTACGTTCTACCACTCCATTCTGTTGAGGAGTCAGTGGGGCAGAATACTCATGAGAAATTCCTTCGTTGTTACAGAAATCATCCAATTCCTCATTTTTAAATTCTCTCCCATGATCACTTCTGATTCTTACTATGTTAAGTCCCTTCTCTCGCTATAAGTTCCGACATACATTTATACACACCTTAGCCATTTCTGACTTGTTATTTAAGAATCTGACCTAGGTGAACCGTGAAAAATCATCTACACAGACAAACACATACCTCTTTTTTCCCAAACTTTCAGTTTGCATTGGCCCCATAAGATCCATATGAAGGAGTTCAAGTATTCTGCTGGTATAGCATTCACTAACTTTCTTGTGAGTTGCATGAATCTGTTTTCCTTGTTGAGAGTCACCATACATAAGTTGCTATTCTACATTTAGTGTGGGAATTCCTTTTATTGCCTCATGCTTAAGTACTCTACTTAATGAGCTAAGGTTATGTGCCCTAGTTTCTGGTGCCACTGATTCGTTAGACTTTCTTTGGACACATTACATTCTCATCTTGATTAGCGTGCTAGTGATAACAGTTATCTGCCTGTCTGATTCTTGTCATAATTTCTACATTTTTGTCATTTGTTACTGTACATCGCTCAGAACAGAAGTACACCTTGTATCCCTGATCGCATAGTTGACTTATACTTATTAGATTTGCTGTGAGTCCTTCCACATATCATACATTGTTCAGCTTGGGCAAATGATCTTGATTGATATTTCCTTTGGCCAAAATTTTGCCTTTGGTTCCATCTCCAAAAGTAACAAATCCTGATGGACACTCAGTCATTGTAGAAAAATATGACATGTTTCCTGTCATATATCTGGAACATCCACTGTCAAAGAACCAATCTTCTTGGCAGACTTGTATTGAGGTAAGTGCAACATTTCCTTTTTCTGCTGATGCTGACTGCTTCCTTCTCCATTCCTGTTTGACTTGTGTTCTGTTATTAGTACACCGCACAGGAGGTTTTGCATCAAATTTTTTCACCCATTTCCTGCTTACCTCTCTTCTCATCCTAACACATGCAACCTTAACATGCCCTGTCTTGCCGCACGAATAGCACACTCTTCTGTAATAGTTTGCACTCATCGTTCTCACAACTTGCTTAACTTCCAGTGCTCGCGATTTAGTTTCTTGTGCAGGTACAAATATCATTCTGGCATCTTCAATCTTTTTCTGATCTACACTGGCATACCCCAGTCCCTGTTTAGATGTATAGCTTCTGCCTATCGACAGAATCTGGTCTAGATCATTCGTTCTTGAGTTTAGCATTCCAACCAGACTTTGAGTTTCAGCTTTGAAATGACTGTCAACAATAGAAGAAAATTGGAGTTTAGCATTCTAGCATTTATCAGCTTTGAAATGAAAGGAAGACTTTGAATTCTTTCTTTCTGAACTGCTCGTATTTCGTCATCCTTCTTTCATTCTAACATCATGGTTCTGTATTTTCCTTCATCAGTCTCTTCTTTTTCACTCACAGGGATTATTTCCTCTTTATCTGTTAAGACAAAACTGATAAATGCATTCACGTATTCTTCTTCATCAGCCTCTGTATCTGTTTCTTCATCAGATAACGTTGCCGTAAAGCTTTTCTTTTGTTTCTCCTGCCTCTTTAAAAACGTTGCACATTCTGCTTGATAGTGGCCAAATCCTCCACATTCCCTACACTTAACCTGATGACTTTCCCTACTGGCTGATCGTTTCGTTTCTCTAAAGTTGATTCTATCCGAGTCTCGTGTATTCGGTCTGTCTGTCTCCCTTCTTCTGTAATTTTGGAAATGTTTATTGCTTAAACTACTATGACCCCCAGAGTAATTTTGGAAATGTTTATTGCTTAAACTACTATCACACTGGAGAGCTGCTTTGTCAACATTGTTATAGGATCATTCGCTGACTCACATGGGGATTTTCCCTTTCCAAATGCCGTCTCCTCTTGCTTGGCCGGAAATATAATGCTTTTACCCTTTATCTCCACTCGTTCAGCAAGTGAGGTCTCAAAAATGAGTAATGAGCCCATCAGTTCTTGAAGAGAAAGTGTAGTTACATCATGGGATTCTTCTATTGCTAATACTTTCATATCAAATCTTCTTGGTAGAGAGCGGAGCACTTTTCTTATCAGTCTTTCTTCAGATATACTTTCACCCAAATTAAATGCATCATTTGCTATTTCTAGCACACAAACACTATATTCGGTAATCGTCTCTTCTTCTAACATTTTTAGTGATTCAAACTTTGAGGTTAGCGTTATCAACCGAGATGTCTTGACCTTGGATGTTCCTTCAAATGCAACTTCCAACGTCTTTCATGCTTCTTTAGCAGTAGTATAGGAACTGATAAGTTTAAACATGTTCAGATCGACTCCGCTGAAAATGGCATTCAGGGCTCGTGAGTTTGCCAAGGCACTTTGTTCTTCGGCATTTGTCCTGTCTTCCTCAGGTTTTGGAACAGATTTTCCATCCACTGTCACCATGGGTGGCATCCATCCTGCATTCACAACTCTCCACGCCTTCACATCCAGTGACTTTAGATACAAGATCATCTGAGTTTTCTAATAGGAATAATTGCTACCGTCCAACACAGGGGGTCTTGAGGCTACGGTCACTTCCCTTGCTGCTTCCATTTGTATCGCACCAAGCTATGATACCAATTGAAATAATATAATCCCTTTAGTTAGATCATTAGCAGCAATCTATACGTATAGCTAGAATACATATATTAAAATGAGACAGTGAACTTTGGTAACCCAGTTCGGCCAATATGCCTACGTCTGGGGAGCATCTAGCTCAGATGAGAAGTCTTATTAGAGATTATGATGAAACATCTTATAAACTAAGATACATAGACATAGTCAACATGCAACTAAAAACATTCTCAGGCTCCCCCTGAACAATACATAATCTCATAATTAATTGACTCAGGCTCCCCCTGAAGGTTAGATCAACTTCTCTAACTCTGTCAATCTCCACAATGACATATCTCGTAGACTTGCTTTAGGTCTTCAAGTCATCAACTTCTCATTGTTAAACATTCAGTCATTTACATCACACGTAGCTGGTGCTCATCAAGAAATCAGCAAAGGTCAGGTTATTCACCTGTCGTTGTAGATCGGTCACTCTGTGAAAATCGTTGTCACGTTCACCAACCAGCCTCACACTTTTTACTTACTCCTTTAAATAACACTTTTTCAATCTCACCATATCTTTTTGTTATAGGATATCATACTTCCATAAATAAAGGAATAAAATCTATAAAGATATCCTTTACAATAGGAACAGTTTCAATCGGATTATTTAAAAGAATTATTTTTGCCAAAATAAAAATTAGTTCTAAGATTTGTAAGACTAATAAAGATGACTGAAGAAAAATTGAGATGATAATTTGAAAGATGGCATAATATTTAGAAAGTTAGGTCGATTTCAGTGTTCATCATGGACAAATTAGCACGGAGATCCTAAATATGTACTTGGACTTTCTTGGTAAAGTCTTAGACATAATAAACACCAAGATTTTATATATTAGCTTTCTCTATGAAACCTTGCAGAAATAAACATCCAAGTTCTATATAATTACCAAATCTTACTTAATGTATAGCAAATTTTGATCTTTTCTAAAATTTAAAGACGACAATGAAATCATCTAAAATCTATTTTACCAAATCTATTTTTATCATTAGTAAATTCATATGAAAATTTGAAGAATCAGATAATTTGGAAATATAAATTGTGTAAAAATTTGAAAAATTATTTAAGATTGGATAAAGATAATTAGAATTTTTTTTAAAAGACATAAGATTTGGATGAGATTTGAAAAGATTAAATATCATTTAAAACATTTAGTAAAATCTCAATTTAAATTCTACATAAATTTCACTAACAAAGTTCGTCATTTTAACTAAGGGTCCGTTTGGATTGAATTAAAAACAAAATATTTTTTAATAATACATTTTCTTCTAAACACTTTTTTGGAAATGAGTTTAAAATATAAACACTTAATGTTTTGGTGAGACTTTTTTATAAGTGTTTATATGTGAATTTGGTTTTTAAAATTTTTTCCAAAATAGATTATTTTATAAATCAATTTTTGAAAAATGTATTATTTTAATTTGTCAAACACTACCACTTTTTTTCAAAATAGTTTTTTGGCAAAATTAAACATTTTATAATCTAAACCAAACACCCCTAAATCTCGAACGGAAAAAAATTAGTTTAACATATTTTCAAAGGGTTAGTCTTGAAAAGTTAACTTAAAAAACATTTATGATAATTTTCCATAACAAAAGCTTCACAATAGTATAATTTTAATGTTCCAAAAAAAATGAAAAAAACTTTTTGATCCTTTTTAGTAATAGATGCATTTGATGTCTAAGTGCCCAAAAATGGATTATTTTCGTTGGTTTTAAATAAGTTAAAAATCATTTTTAGTTCCTAAGCTTTAAGAAAAATGACAATTTAATTCTTGCATTTAAAATTTTATAAAAAACTTTATATGGTTATCTTATTACTAATATTATTATTTATATTTTTACTTTAAGAAAATTTATTTTAACTTCAAACATTGTATATCTATTCTTATACCACAATTTTTTTTTTTTTTTTTTTTGTGTGTGTGTGTTTAAGAAAGTATAAATTTTCAAATTTTTGTGTTTTTCTCGAAGGTCCTTGAAGTTAGAAAATGATGGCATGGGTGAATGATTATGATGGAAACACTAAAATAATGAAATTTGAACACAAATTGGAAAAAAAAAAAAATTGTTTGTTTGATTAGGTTTGGTAAAATACATGGTTGAAGAGGAGTATATTAAATCAAATTTCGTAATGGAGTCGCACATCAGTAGAATGTTGGCCGATTCTCAAGACTTCGAAACAAGCACAACTAACAACGCCACCCAAGTTTCCACCGGCGAATGCGACCGGCCGCCCTGCTACGACAGCTGCCTCGGCGTTAAAAGAAATACTCCGCCACCACAAAATTGTAGCACCTACAATCGTGAACATCCC
>JBBPDI010085648.1:0-12982 GCA_037974545.1 Cucumis variabilis
TAGGAAGAGAAAGTTCAGTCGGAAAGGAAGCATCAAAATTCAAAGAACGGCGAATTTGAGCAATCCTGTTCCGACGCAGTGTCGCGAATCTTTTGCGACGCCACGTCGCAGAAACCTATCGCGATGCGCCGTCACGATAGCAGCAAAAGTTTTCTCTACGTTGACGTGATCTGCGTCGGTGAAGAATCCCCGACGCGCCTATTCCGACGTACCTCCGACATCGTCCGCGACGTCGCAATAAACTTCCCCGATGTTGTTTGGGGTTTTTGCGACGTTTTGCTACATCGGTGAAGGTAACTTTTCTTGTAGTGTTCATCCCATGTCGTCGTTGTCTTTTTCTCTCGCAAATGCTCTCTGGTGATGTTTTTCCCTCTCTTGCAAACGCTCTGCACGACTTTCCCTCTCTCTCAAAAGCTCTCTACTCACCGTTTGAAGAAGCTCACAAAATTTGCAGGTAGTTGAAGAATTCGCAGCCCATGAGATCGATCAAGTCCATTTATGAGTTAAGTTGATTAGATTAGGTCACACATACATGTTTTACAATTAAGTTATCTTTTGGATTATTGTAAAACCTTTACCGACAATGTTAAACCTTTACCACATATTTCTAAACATATGTGGGTAAGTTGAATCATGTATTTAATCTATTTATATGCATCATTTATATGTCAAAAAATATGTGTTATGACTTGAAAAATAACGATACGCCAAACAAACGTCGACATATAAGGCTTTATTAAACAAGAACAGTGTCATAATTATCATGGATTAGCCTAGTGGTAAAAAGTTAAAAAAAAATTAATCAAGAGGCCATGGGTTCGATCCGTGGTGGTCAACAACTTAGGAATAAATTTTCGATGAGTTTTCTTGACATCCAAATCCTCTATAGTCAGCGGTCTCGTGAGATTCGTTTAAGTTTGTAAAATGTGAAATCCAAATTTCTAATAGTGTTGATGCTTGTAAGATATGTGATAATGTTGTATTTATGTTTTTTCCCATGCCTAATATAGATTCCCTCTCATTGATAATATTTGTTCTAATTTATCTAAAAAAAATTCATTATCTTTCCTACTTAGCAACATGATTACTATTAGGCAGGTACGTGAGTTTTTTCTTCTTCTTTTTTTTTTCAATTTTGATTGATATTTTGTGCAGACAAGAGGTCTTGCTATTGGACAATGAAATAGAAGCCAATAATGGATGAAAGAGTGCTACATTCATGAAATCCAGCTAAAATTGGAGAAGTGAATGAAATTTTTAAAGATCTTGGTGTTCGTGAATAGGGAGCCATGATTGGATCATTAATCAGTTCATAGAGTTACAGATTCATGTTTAGCTCATGTTATTCATGTATATCTCAATAGACTTGCAATTCTAGTCCACGAACATGGAGCTTTATATGTTTCTTTATATCAATTAAACCATGTTTGTATGTGATTATACGTTTAGCACTTCTACATTGCGATTGTTAGCACATATAGTACAAAATGTTGATTTAGTTCTTATTTTTTAATTTAAAGTTCAGAGTCTAGATGAAAACTCATTAAGGATGGAAGTAATTTCTTGGGTCATAATGTCAGGTACGAATATTTAAAGCTCTTTGCATTATTGTAGCAGAAAAATATGCGACCACCATACTTTTGTTTGATTATAATTTAAAAGGCTTTGACTCCAATTGATAATCATTTGGTTCTTGGATTTTAGTTTTTGAAAATTAAGTTTACATACACTTCTTTCATTTCTAAATTGTTTCGTTATCTACCTTTTACCAATGTTTTCAAGAACCAAGCTCAATTTTACAGTGATTTAAGTCATAAGTGTGCTATTTTATTATCGTTGCAATATTTAATAGGAAATAGTATATTGATAATTGCAAAAATGTGGAATGTGGTCAATGTTTTTCTAGAGCGTGTTTGACTTAAAAAAACGACTGATTCACTTAGTTTTTTAAGATGGTAAGTGAGCATAGATTTAGGTGATCAATGAATAAATCTTAATTTTGATAAAGTGAGGTAAGTGATTGCTTTTGTTCTCTAATGAGCAACAAGTTTAATTTATATGTGTGGTTCAACTAGCTGTTCGAAAAAAAAAATTTAATTTATTTGTATAGTTTTTTTTTAATGTTTGTTACTAACGAGAACATCGAATATGTAGATTTTTAAGTGAAGTTTAGGTAAAGAGCTTAGATATTACATACTCATTCTCGGTATTTGCATATTATTCTCTAAGCTATCTATTCTATATATGGTTTGATTATTGGTGATACAGTATTCATGAAGGTTCTCGTCAAGATTTTCTAATTAATTTTCTAGGAATTTAATACATGTGGTTGCCTAAGTTATATGATTCTAAGTCTTCCATGCTTTAGTCTGTGTAAATTAAATATAAGTTTTATACTTTGTTTAGTTTTTTTTTTTGGTATGATTCATTTATTTTATTTATCTATTTTACGTGTGAGCATATATTCCTTGCATATATTTTTGGGACAACAACTCTATGATCCTTCATAAAAGACAACAACTCCCCTCGTTCATTAGATTTTGAAAGCTTGTGTATGTATTGATCAATGTAATTTGCTAATAGGTTAGTTAAACGATTTGTCATTTAATTCTTTGTTGTGAATGAGATCGTTTTTGTGTTTATTGAGAGTTGTATTGTATACAATAGAAGAGATATTGTTGTTTCTTAAAAAAAAAAAAAGATTTGTCCATGCGTAAGCAATATATACCAAATGATTTGATGTCGGTTTTTAAGTATTTGGTTGTCATTAAAAATGAATTGGACAATGTGGTAACTATTGAATAAAATTGGTGACAAACCGACATAGAAGACATTGAAATGGTCTACAGTGTTAGTTTTCAAATGACATTGTTTGGCTTCTATAATGTCACTTTAAAACCGACATTAAAAAAATTTAATAACACGTTCATAGATGTTGGTTAAGCTAGAACCAACATTGTACCTTTCATAATGTTAGTTTTAAATTGATTTTGTTGGCACCTTTAATGTCAGTTTAAAACTGACATCAAAAGCATAATCGACATTAAAAACATTTAATAACACGTTCATAGATGCAGTTGACAATCGATATCGTACCTCTACAATGTCAACTTTAACCAACATTAAAGTCTAGTTTTGTTGTAGTGAAATCTCTTCGCTTCCATAATAAAACTCCTTCCAAATTTGTAAGTTTCCTTCACCTTTTCTCAAAGTAATTAGAATACTTATCAAAAATCAATGTAGTGTAAATGACTATAGAGCAACAGACTCAATAATAAAGAGCATAAGAATTACTAACAATACGTGTGAGTATTTGTCACACCCCTCCTCGATTCACCTACTTGAATCGAAAGTGAATGTGACAAGCATGAGAAGTGTCCACATTTCATGGTGGGGTGACATTCAATGTCTAACACAACTCCCAAACTCAACACATTACTTTCCTACTTTGCTTCTGACCCTCTTTAGGCGACAATAGCTCAAATTAAAAGCTAACTCAAATGAAAGCTAAGTTTGATCAATGTGATGTATAACAACAAAGAATAATGAACACTTCATTTTGTTAAACTCAAACGGTTGTTATATCTTAACCATCACAGTTTGGCCTAGTGGTAAAAAAGTCGATAACTAACTAAGAGGCCGTAGGTTCGATCCATGGTGGCCATCTAGATACAAATGTTGTAGGGTCAAATGGGTTATCCTGTGAGATTATTTGAGTCTATTAGTTCATTGATAAATATTAATAGAAGTCTAACAATGTGTTTTATCATTAATAAAATAATTTTTTTGTTATATTTTAAAGTGTAGGTTGTTTGGAGTGTGTGTTTAGGGGTAGGAGTGGGTTATGATAACTATAATGATAATTATTTAGCTGGTCGTGACCAAGAAACCGACCTTGGTGGGTTGGGTATGTCCGACTTATCAATTTATCCGATAAACTACTAGGGGCTCATGTTGATAACTCAACAATTGTGTGGGATGTGTCAACAAATTTTGATACTGAATTATGTTTAATTAAGTAGTCTTTTTTTTATTATTAAATTATTCAATTGAGTTTAAACCTAAAATCAACACACCAATCTTTGAGTTCCCTATCAATCTTATCCAAATATTTTAATTTTATTTAATAACGGTCTTGCTTTCTAACTAAATTATAAAAAATTATCTTGAATTTTATTGTTTTTTTAATAAAAGTTAGTACTTATACTATATTTTGTTTAAAAAATATTTTTAAAGTTACATTAATACTCATTAAACTTTTTTAAAGGTTAAAAATACTTATCGCTAGTATGTGGTAAAAAGGAAAAAAATATTTAGGTTTAATGTAGACTTTTGTACTCATTTTTTGTGCTAACATGTGACAAAATTAAAAACAACATGCTTAGAATAGAAGCAATTAGACCTAGAAACTTTTTAAAATCACTCTAAGCATATGCTTAGAAAAGTAACATTTAATAACAAATTTATGGAATGAACGTCATAATTAAGAAATTTAAGGAAAATAATTTTAAGAAAAATATTGCATCTAATGACAAATATATATAGGTTAGTGCAAATAGAAGATTGCAGCTTAAATTATTGATATAAAAGTTCAATTTAGGAAAGCTTATTTAATTCGATGTACAATATATACTTATGAAAAAAGAAAAACATGAAACATCATGATGAATGCTAAATTTATTGAACAAATACCATAAGTAAGATTATTTAGTAAAATAAATTTATAAAATATGTGTTTTGGATCTACATTATATGAAAAAAAAATCATAACATTACTATCATAATCCTTCTTCAAAACACATACTACCATAATTCTTCCCCTAAACGTATACTTTCATAACATTAGAACTATTATAACACTAGGATTATCATAATACTAACCCTATCATAAATCAACTCTTTCTTCCAATGCCACCTTAATAAAAGTGAGTACTCACTTATAGGTTAATTAACTAAAAAGTGTAAATTTCAAGTTCAAGAAATAAATGAAAAAAAAATTATAAAATTTAATGGTAAAAATAAAAATATATAATTTTTTCAGGTTTTCTCTCTTAATTGACTTCCTTATTAAAAAAAAAAAAGATAAAAACGAACAACGACATTGATTCAATAGCGGAATAACTCTTCTCTAAAAAAAAAAAATTGTCAAAATAGAAAAATTGATAAAATATCTAAACTCATACAAAAATCAAATAATTTTGTCTTTAATTATATTTTTTTGTGTAAATATTTTTTCTTACGGTGAAAAAAAAAACGTTCAACTTTTATGTTTGTTTTTTTAAAAAAAAACACTTTGTAATGCTCCTCCAAATAAATTTAATTATTAGATAAGATATACTCTCACTAATTGATAATTTAAAAATTATAAAGAAAAAAAAAGCAAGCATTCCTAAAATATGAATTTATAATAATAAACATTAAAATAGTGGACCAAATAGAGACGCCTCAAGAATGTGAAGTTGGAGAGGTCATTCCATTACAAAAATGTTATCTTTCTCTCTCCAATTATTACATATATATTAATTGGATTTGTTTGGTCTGTGCCTTCCATTCAAAATGAACCATACAAATCATTTCATAATTCAATCAAACTTTACCATTAACAATAATAATAATACTATGGATTGGATTCCACACATCATCCTTTTCATTTTTTTAAGGAATAAAATCCAAACTACCAACCCATCAAACCCTCAAAACATCCATCCTCCTTTTTCTAAAACTCAGTTTAAACTTAAAGGCAAAGTTGTTAAAAGTTGTAAAATATATGAACTAAAATTAATAGGAGAAAAGACTCATCTGAGAATTAACCTTAAACAATTTGAACTTTCATTGACTTAGCTAGGAACGAGTGGAAAATTATTATTATCAAAAAGTTTTTCACCTTTTACACTGTTTAGAAGGTGTTTTATATATAAGTAGTCAAGTTTATAAACATACCTTTGATTTGAAATGGTTCATTAAATCATGCAAGTAAGAAATATCATTAAGATTGTGACAAAACTAAATTCAAGAATTAAATTATTATTTACATAAAAATACCAAAGAATCAAATGTTTTATAAGGACAATCGACATTCATATATATCTACAATTATATGATATTGTCTATTATGGACATATACTTTATAGTTTTGTTTTTGAAACCATTCAAAATGTATTGTACTGATGGAGATAATTAATCTCACTTGCATATTCGGGATCATCTTTTTTTTTAAAGAATGTGAAATTTTGTTCACAATCAAAATATTCTTTAACATTTTAGGAAAAAAAAATTATCTCAAAATAAAATTCTTTTATCTTTGGAAGAGTTTTGAAACCATTATGTGTAGCATTATTATTTGAATATGAACTATCATATTTGTCTTTGGCTCACTTTCTTTTTAAAAATAATTAAGCATTTATATAATCTTTTCTTAATAAATACAACAACTTGATTAAAAAAATACTATCATCCAAATACGACTCTAATATATATATATATATATATATATATATATATTTCTTGTGGTGTGGTGGTGATTTTTTTATTATGAATTAACAATAATATTGGAGATTAGACTAATGAGTAGGTATATACTTTTTTTTAATTAAAAAAATTGTGTACATATATTTGATTGTCCTTATTAAAAAGAAATTAATGTATCCTTCGGTAAATTTTTCGTTTTAGATTTCGAAATTAAACATATAAACACCATTTTTACTTTCTAAATTTGGTGTGCTACGTTTACACTTTCTACTAAAATTTTAAAAAATTAAATTAATTTTTTTAATAAAATAAAATAGTTTTTCTTAAAAAAAAGAAAATTTGTCTAAAAATTCAATTCTTTTATTCAAGAAAAATGAAACACATAGTAAAAAGTAGACAGAAAACAAAGTTAACTTTTAAAAACTTAGAACTAAGGACGGTTTTGTAATCATTTGATTTTCTGTTTTTCTTTTTGAAAATTATCCTACAACACTACTCGTCTCCAAATTTACTCATCTCCAAATTTTTTTTCTTTGTTATCTATTGGTTAAAAGTCCAAGCCAAAATTTGAAAACTAAAAAATCTAGATTTTAAAACTTTTTTGTTTTTGTGTTTTTTCTTCTTTTGAATTTGGCTAAGAATTGAATTTAACCCTTTGAATTCAAGAAAAACACAATTAATTGTAAGAAAAGAGGAGGATGTATGCTTAATTTTCAACAACTAAATCCCAAATGAAATGGTCATCAAACAAGGCCTAGATGATTGGAAAATTCACCTTATATAATTTTGGTGCCACAAATATGGAAGTGAGAGTATAAAATTCTAGACTCAAGATAAAGAATGCGTGACTTAATTAGTTACTGATAAGTTGCCTCTATACTTACAAATATCACCAATAGAATATAAAGTTTGAAAGGATTAACCGTTGCTCTTTTTGTCAAAATCAGTTTAACTCAAAAGTATTTGGCATAACTTGTTTTTAAAGATCGAAAGTTCAATTATTCATCCTTGTAATTTCTATCTAAATAAATTTTCATATAAATAATAGTTTGTATGTGCCAACCCTACTAACAATACGACGAATCCATCGTTAGCACCACAAATCAATTGTATGATTTCTTTGAAAAGTTCAAATTTTATTCTCCCATACAAATTGACATGTATGGTCTCATTTATAAGTTTCTATTTTTTAGAAGTAATTTTAAATATAAGTATGGTTCCTAAAAATAGGGTGAAATTTTATTTTAGCCTCAAAATAAGATAATCTTTACAATATATTTGTCTTTACATGAAAAGATTTATGAAATGGAAATGAATATTATTAGAAACAAATTTGTCCATTCGATAAAGAGAAGGGCGGCTCTATTATTAGGTTTTCCACTTAAAAGCCATCCATTTCCCATCTCCATCCTCACTCTCTCCTCTAAATTTTAAATCTTTCCTTCTTTTTTCTTTTTCATTTTAAAATATTTATTTTCGTTTGATTATTAATATCTTATTTGACAATGATTTTATATTTTATTCTAAAAATTAAGGATCTTTCTTACTAATAATTTGCTTAACTTATAATAAGTAATTCTCAAATCTAATCTAAAAAAACAAAGAAACTTCAGATGTTGAAGATTAAGGCCACATTGAATTCGACTCTTGTACATGAATTGGTTGACAACCATCATAGGCGCAGAAGACTGTGTCAAGCATTTACAAATGTTTGAACATGCCACCATTTATGAAGGCATGCAACTCATTGTATTCAATTATGTCCACTTTACTCGTTAATTAGCTTAGGCATTGAAGTGTGTTGAGCATGACATCAAAGACTATACCAGCAAGTTAGCTTGATCACGGAGGTTCACTTGAATTCCTACATTGAGTCTACCTACCTAGATATCTGTATCAACATATATATCTGGTTTTTATGTTTTTAAAGATTGAGTTTGGAATATTTTTCTAATAACAAAAAAAAAAAAAAAACTTGTTTTGGTTACAATTTATTTTGTTTGTTTTACGTCTTTGAGTATAACGAATGTACAAGATTTGAACTACATATCTCTTAGTATTCATATGTTAGTTGAGTTATGTTTATTTTCATGGTATTTATAATCATTATGAACACTCTTAAAATATTGATAATCTAACACTACTCAAAAAAATACTTACTTAATTAGTTATTTCATTAAAAGAAAAAGTTGTTATAGTCTCTAAATTGATCCTTAAATCAATTTTAAAAATGTGAAACTAGGTATTCTTTTAAATATCAATTTTCTTTTGGTTTATAAATTTTAGGTATATTAAAGAGAGAAAAAAAACTACAAACATTATCATGGAGAGGCACTAATTGTCAAAATCTTGTTTAGCAACCACTTTTCCTCCACTATTTTACATCATTAATTAAGAGTTACTATTTTTCTTTATTGGCATTTTTTTGGTGGGACGAAAAGCATTAATTAATAGAAATAAAATGGAAAATAAGAAAACAAAGACATATTTATAATAAATGAAATTAAACCAACAAAAAAAAAACTAATAAGAATATGCCACACATCAAAGCAACAATAAATTATATTTTCCCTAAGAAAAGAAAAAAGAAATGAAAAGGAAACCAAGTCAAATTCAACTTCATGGATCAAAGCTTTTATAAATACAAACAATTTAGCAAAGCTATAATATTGGCCCACTAATTATTGGCTCTTCCTCTTTTCACCATTTCTCATTGAACAGTAAAAAGATCTCTAAAGTGGTTGCTTTCAAATTAATTATATATACATTAGGTTTAGATTCCATCTAATCCATACTTTTATCATTTTTTTTTCTTTCAAGTTCCAATTGTTCATAAAATTCACCAATTAAAATGTGACATTCGTGTTGATTGTCAACTCTATCAATCTATGTCATTTGAATTATTTTTCAAATTAACTAACTAAATACAAACATGACTTTACAACTAAGGTGAAAACAAAACGAACAAACTAATATTTTGAGGCAATTTCCATATGGTTCAAGAGAATTCTATATAATAAATTAACAAGATCTTGTATATATATCCATCACAATTGAATAAAAGTGTTAATCAATAATTTGGATGGACGGACCATGTTTATAAAGTTTTCATAGGTGTATCGAATAACTATGCAGCACTAGGACTGCTACAATAATTATATTTCAAAATTTAAAAAGAAAAAAAAAGTTATAAACCCCTTGTAATAAATTATATTTCAAAAACAGGACTGCTACAATAATTATATTAAAATTAATTTTTTTAATACAAATTATGTGGAGATTTTAAGCCGATTATCTTTTAATAAAATATAGTTTATATCCATTGGATTGTATTCACTGAAAAATTTTAATTTACTTAATAGTATAGTATTGTTGACATTACATGATATTAAAAACGAAAAGAAATTTGATTCGTGAAAATAAAACTTGAATTTATAAAAAATTTACATTTTCTATATTATCATTTTCGATGTTTTCTTTTACGTATACACTTTGATCTAGAAGCTTGTAAAGTTGTTTCATAAATTACGAAGTGGATCCATTGTTCCTAATTTTTCTTTTTCAATTCTAAATCTTTTGATCTTTTAGCTTTTGACTATTTTAGATTTTGATTGGATACTCCACCTTCTAATTCTTATGAGTGAGTATCTAAAATGAAAATGATTTCGTTTATATTTATAGAGTTTTTGAGATGGAGAAAATAATAGAGTGGTGGGCTGGGCCGTTGAGCTGCTAGATGTATAAGAGCCTCATAAGAATTGGGCCTTGCTAGATTTTTTAAGGCCCATATACATCACATTAATAAAAAGAGATTTTACAATGTATAACCTATTTGAGGTAAAATATTAAGCATATAGCAACTTCTTAAATAATTTGTAAATATAGAAATTTTCTTTATTTTTTATATATTCCTAAAATACCTTTATTGTTGATGAAAAATACGTTGCATGATTTTCTCCTATTTTAATGATTGTTTCTCCATTCTATACCACAATTGTTTTCTCCTCTTCTTCTCATTCTTTGGTATCATCTTCTTAATTTTCTCAAACCTAAGCAATTTTTCTCTTTTTTTCACCATTTGTCCTCTCACTTCTCCTTTTGTGATTTTGTCTCCGCCTCCAACGAGTTGATTTTCCATTCAATTCTCTCCTCCAACGAGTCGATTTTCCGTTCAATTCTCTCCTCCAACCAATCATCATTCGTTCAACAATTTTCGATTCTCTCTTCCAACCAATTGTCCTGTGTAATTTTCAAAGTTCATCAATTTTTGATATTCAGCAATTTTCTAGTAATTTTTCGTCTGCTTCTACTTTGTTAGGTCAATGTTAGGGTTTTGATATCAATTTTATTGGTATGTAATTAATTTTTCTGTAAAAATTTGAGATTTGTTTTTTAATTTTTCATCCAATTTATGTTCATCATCTCAGTTTGATTCTTTCCTATTTTTTCCTTTTATTTCATCCAATTTTTACAATTTGATTTTCATTTCTGTAGGTTGATGTTGATTTTACTAGTATTTTATATAAAAAAAAAAAAAAGAAAAGTGTTTATTTTACTTGTAATGTACTTCATCGAAATGGAGCATGTTATGAATTTTTCTAACAATTTTAGGTTTTTAGGTTAAAAGAAATTATGTTTTTTTATTCTTTTTCAAGAAAGAAGAAAAGCCCCTCCCGGGTGCTGACTTCTTCCTCCCTTTCTGACTAATGAATACAAATACATAACTGATAGCCTATTAATTAGGCTAGTTAATATGAGCATAGTGATATTAGTCTATCAATGATAGACTTAGTTAATACAAGCATAATGATATTAGTCTATCAGTGATAGTCTTTTTTAATACGGACATAGTGATGTTAGTCTACAAGTGATAGACTTAGTTAATACGAGCACATATATTGATATTAGTTTATCAGTGATAGACTTGTATTAATCCTAGTTTATCACTGATAGTCGTCTATCAATGATAGACTCGTATCATAGTCAATCACTAATATTAGTCAATCAACGATAGACTCTATCTCCTATCAATGCTATGAGTGTAACCCTAGGATGATAATTGTATATCTTTTATTTTGGAAGTAATTCATAATTATGATTAATCAATGTTACAAGTGTAACAGTACCTCTAGTTTGCAAGCCTCGAGCAAGACCACAAAAAACAATTTGATTGATGAGAAGAAAAGTCACTCAAAATGTAGTCATTGTCAACATGTTGATCACAACAGTAGAAATTGCACACTTCCACTATTTTTACAATGATGTGACATTATGTTGTTTATAAGAATTATTCTGCTTGAAGGTAATGACTTTATTAAGTAGTAATATAAAGTAATGTCATAATGGAGTTTGATTTTTAGTTATTAGTTTCTATCAGTTATAGACCTTATGCACAAATTAATACTAATTTGCAATGATTCAACATGTATAATACTAATTTCTCAATGGGAACACAAAAGGTACATAACTAAATATGACGAGGTAATGTGACTGTGAAGTTTTTCACCATTATAGTTTATCATTAATAAACTTTAGCATTCATTGAAGAGTCACGACTATTTAAGAATATAAAGGGGCATAATTTGCAATATTCAACATGTGGTCCAACACTTTTCTATATCAATAGAACAAAGTCAAATAAAATGTAAAGTCTATCATTGATCTTTTCTATCATGAAATATCCAAAAAACTAATATAGTACAATATCCATTTACTCAATGAGAGAGTTATAAATCAAAACTAGAGATAAAGCAATCGGTCTCCAGCAATATTCTATTCTTTTGCATTCTCCAACATTTTCTTTGATCGGTTAAGTTGTCTCTTCGACGACCTAACATTTTTAACATACTTTGCTATTTCCATTGTTTTCATTTTTTTCTTTTCTTGAACGACCTGAAATGATAATATTGAATTAGAGTTTATAAATATATATTGTAATGCAAACAATCTAAACATCTTCCAAGTCTATTAGTCATAGAAACACCTCAAGTCTATGATTGATACAAACATATATCATTGATAGACCATAACCTTAAGCAACAATTAACACACAAACTGAAAACAGATTAGCATGCCGAATAAGCAAGTTAAACATTCCAACACAAACAACTTCAACATCCTCCAAATTTATCAATCACTGATAGAAATATATCACTGATAGACCATAAGCAACATCCTACACAAAAAATGTACATTAAACAAGAGCTTCTACTAACTTTCTAAGTCAAACAAGTTAAACATCTTTCAAGTCTATCAACGATTGAAATATATCACCGATAGACCCTAAGCAACAATAGATAAAAAAATTGACATTAAACTAAAGCATCTAATAACAATCCCAATGCAAACATATTAAACATTCCATTGTAAACAAGCTAAACATAATATTCCAAGTCAATCAATGATGGAACATATCATTGATAGTGTAACAACCCAACTTTTTAAAACTAAGCTGAGGTCATTACCTTAATAGAAATACACTCCTTTTTAAACATTTTTCTTTATTGAATCCAAC
>JBBPDI010085660.1:0-12980 GCA_037974545.1 Cucumis variabilis
TTTATCAATCTTGTTATTTAACAAATTTTACAAAGTTCTTTATTTAATTTTAAAAAATATCTAATTAGTTGAATTTACTTTTCATTTGTTAAAAAGTTTAATTAAACACTATTCACCCCCTCTCTGGGGTTGCCATACTGATCCAACAGTTTAGTTTAGTTTAGTTATTGTTTTGTTTTAGTTAATTAGTTTTAGTATTTAGATTTCAAATAAGTTTTAGGTTTTTGATTTCAAATTAGTTTTAGTATTTAGATTTTGAATTAGTCGTAGGTTTTAGTATTTAATTTGAATTTGAAGTGTTGTTAGGATTTAAAATTGAAGTTGAGTTTAAATTTCAAATTTTCAATTTGAATCCCAATTTGAATTTAGGAATTATATTGGATTCAAAGAGGGTTATATTGATTGGGGGGGGGGGGGGGGGAGGGGAGGGGGTTATATTGTGGATTGTAGACGTTGCCCTAAATAATTTGTATGTAGATGAATATTGTTGGTGAATGTTATTGTTGTGTACGTTAGGATTTGGTTGAAAAGTGTTGCTTTTATAATTTATCGTTAGTTTGTGGTTGAATTGGAATTATATTTGATTTTGTAGGAGTGGTTGAATTAATGTTAGTTTATGGATGAATATTGTGGAATGTTGTTATTGTTTTGGGATGTTGTTGTATCTATATTTGTGGTTCAACTTGCTATTAAGACTACTAGTTAGTTGAAGTACTTGGTAAGTTATTAGTTTTGTTTAATAATAAACTTCTCCAAGTTTTAAGCTTTTTAGTTCTTTTTCGTTTATGCATATCATTTATCTTTTGAGCTTCATATCTCCATTAATACTAACTTACTTTATGCATATCACCACTTGATTTGATGCGTTTTTTTACGATCTTTATATCTATTATCATAAAGTTACCACTTTATTAACATATCTTGACATTGAATTCCCTTCAAAATTATATTGAAACTTTGAAATTCCATAACTTTGAGCATAGTTGTCCGAATTGAGAATTTTTTTTATTCCATGGAACTTTTCAAGTTGCCAAAGGCAGCTTGTCCCCCCTTCATTCCAAAAAACGTCCGTTTTGGTCTCCAAATTGGGTTACATAATGTTTTTCATCAAAGTTTCAGTTTTTTGAATTTTGAATCTACCACCTTAAAGTTCCTATATGGATCTAATTTTTGTATCTTCTTTCTTATATGATAGTAACAATACAAGAACATAAATCATTAGATGTGGTGGTACCCATATGTGAATACGTCCACATTCCATTGTAGCTAAATCATAGATACTTGATTTGATTTGAAATTACTAATTGATTTTCTATCATTATTTTTCAGGGCAAAAACAATGAGTTTTCTGTCATTTTTACTTAGAAAACTACAAAAGTTTGTTTTTAAATCTCTTCTCTTTCTTTTGTGGATTATTCTAATGTAATACATATATATGATAATGAAGTATATGTTAAGTTGGACACCATAGCTGTAATAATTTGATTGCTTGATATTGATGAGATTGATTTTGCTACAAGATATTGGATACACTGAGATTGTTTGAATGCATATGGGTTGATGCACAAGCATTTTATGAAAAATGTTATACTTTAACCAACAATATTTTCATCTTAGGTTTCAAGAATTATGGATGTTGATAAGGGAGAAAGTTCATACGACATCAAGGAATTACAAGATCCCGATAAGGTAATTCTTCTGTCCTCAATTGATGTCAACTTGATTTTAAGAATGAAAGATCTTTTAGTTGTATTTGCTCATTTATTTCATTATCAAATGAGAAAAACCTGAATGTATAGGTTATATTTGAAAATTGTTATGTTTGTTATGATTAAAGATCTCTAGAGATATAGAATTTTTATATAATATGAAAGATACATGCTCGCTTAACTTAGATATATAGATGGTTGTAGGGTATATGTTGGTTTTTTGGCCCTTAATCTCAAATTAATTTATTTTAATTAATTAATTAATTAATTAATGTTTTGATGATAACAAATCTGATTTTTTTATTGACAATTTTATTAATTTGAATAATCCATAACATAGAGCTTGGAAAAGTGATTCTAACGCCTCTTGAATCACCCAAATCGAAGTTCAAACGAAAAAAAATATTGCTAAAAGTTTAACGAAAAAATACCCGTGATAGCAACTGATATCATATTTCTTAAATTGAAAGCTATCATTTATAGTAGCTATTAGTGATATTCACTAATAGCATCTATATGAATAGTAACTAATAGTCATTTTTCGAATTGAAAGTTGTCACTTATAGCAATTTATATTGACAATTATAAAGCTATTATTGACAATCACTAATTAGTTTGAGGAAACCGAAAAGAATTGTGCAAAATATGGTGGGTTATGGGTGTAAGATTTTAGTCTTTTATCAATTTTTGTGCTACATATAAAATTATTATACTTTTGTTCTATGTATGCTATTATTTTTTTTTTCTATTTATGCAACTATCCCTTTCATTAAATTGGAAACATAAAGGTGAAATACACGTTTATATTATTATCTACGTTATCTCTGTCATTTAGTCTGTAATTTTTTACATTAAACACTTTTAGTCCTTCGAATTTGAAAATAATTCATAAATGATTTGAAAGGATTTTTTCACTATTAGTTGCCTAACAATACGGTAATTTATGAGTGGCAAATGGTTGATTTTAGCTGTTTATTTAGAAAATCTATATATTATTTAATTTCTTTCTTTTTTGAGTTTTTTAAATTATTACTACAAAAAATTGGAGCTTTCCCGATGCATAAAAATTCATTGAAAAACTAAACGTCGGTAGAAGGGATTTCTTCCAACGCACCAAATCTAACGTTGGGAGAGGTGCTTTCTGCCAACGCATGTTAATGCATGTCAAGATTGCCTTAGGTTCTGCCAACGTATACGGTGTCGCATCAGGCGAGGGCCAAAGTAATTGTACCATTGGCTTTCCTCCAACATGATGTCAGAAACGTCGAGACAAAGGATACACATTCCCGACACCATTAGTAATGCATCGAAAATAGGTTAGGTGTCTGAATGTCTACAATGTCGCATCAGGCGAGGGCCAAAGAATTAATTGTATCATTGGCCTTCCTCCGACGTGACATAAGAGACGTAAAAAAAAAGGTTACTTATTCCTGACACCATTAGTAATGCATCTGGAATAGGTTGGCTGTCTAAACATTTTTCGGGCAGCTTCGGGAGTTCCTGTTTTATTAAACCATTATGTTATACAAAATCGAAAGGAAAATGAGAGAGAGGAGACAGAGAAGAAGAAGAGGAGATTTCTCACCTCCGGTCCCCACTGCTCGTCGTTGTTTTGTAGTCGTCGTCTTCTGTCGCTCGTCGTCGCATATCGATAAGTAGGTTTGTCTTATATTAGTTTAGATGTAATTTGTTTTTATTTAGATTAGAAATTATGTTTCGAATTATAAATTATGTTTTAAATTAGAAATTATGTTTTGAATTAAAATTTGGTTTTTGAATTAGTTTTTGTTTTAGGAATAAGATTTTGAATTATGTTTTGAATTAGAAATTATATTTTAGGAATAAGATTATGTTTTAGGAGGGGTTATAGAATTGTTGAATTGAAAATTGAAGAGGGTTTAGGATTGGATTAGAATTTTTTAGAAGGGTTGGATTGGAAATTTCAAGGGGTTGACTGAATTAAAAATTAAAGAGGGGTGAATAAAAAATTGGGGAGGGGGGTGTGAATTGAAAGTTAAAAAGAAGGTTTTATTGAAATTTGTAAGGTGTTGAATTGAAAATTGGAGAGGGGTTGAATTCAAATTAAAAAGGGGGTGGGGTGGTTAGAATTCACAATTAAAGAGAGGTGAATTGAAATTTTTTAGGAGGGTTGGATTGGAATTTTCAAAGGGAGTTAAATGAATTAAAAATTAAGGTGGGAGTGAATAAGCTTTATAAATGGGAGGAGGTGAATTGAAAGTTAAAGAAGGGGGTTGAATTGGAATTTTTAGGTGATGGGTTGAATACTAAATTGAAGGAAAAGAAAGGGGGAGGTTGTAACGACCCAACTTTTATACTAAGTTGAGGTATTACCACTAAAGCAAATAAAGAATTTTTATTTAAAATAAAAGAAAATGCTAAATTTTAAAAGAAATACTTCAAATATTTATTTATAAAATATACGTAAAGTATGTAAAGAAAATAATAAATAAAATATTAGTTCGGGCCCTATTTAAATAAAAAAGAAAATGTTATAAGAATACTCATGAGTTCTGAAATAAATACCGTAAATTAAATACTAAAAACATAAATGCATAATAAAACATAAATTGTTCCCTATGATGAACCACGGTCACTTATCATTCGCCAACTTGCCTCTACCTCTACCTTTGCCTGAAAAATTAAACAAAGAAAAGAGTGAGTATAAATTTATACTTAGTAAGAGACTCATTACTAGTCCCGCTACGTGTTTGTTAACTTTCCGTTAGAGTCTTGTAAGAAAGTACTGCATAATTATTGTGCTTCCGAATGCACGCTATCCAATAATTCCTAGGGACACATTTGGATTCTTGGTGAACCTGAAGAAAACATCCTAAAAGAGAGTCGGGCTGTAAGTGATCCTGTTGAATCACACATAAAAAGCTGGCCACACAAGCATCAATAGGTGGTGATCCCGAGGGACACCCATATGATACGACTCTAACAGATAAAGCTAATGAAACACCATAGCCTATACATATATATCATAACATAAATATCATAAGCTCAATCAATTATCTCTCAATCATAACATATCTAATCATAGCATGTCTTATTCATAATATATCTTGGTCATGACATATCTCAGTCATATATATCTTCATCATACATAACGGTCATCTATGTAGCCATTTATAATAGTCATCTCTAATAGTCATATTATACATCTTAGCTACATTAATGCATAATAAGGAACATACATGCAAGTTTTAATGTCGAAAGTCTAATAGGAGAATCTCTTACCCGAGAGATTAGCTAACAGTTAAATCCTAGCTAATAGTTAAACTTTCCAGCAAGCAAACCCAAAACATAAATAAGATTTAAATTAATAGTTTTGATACCTACATAAAACAATTAATTTTTCAGGTTTACAAACTTATAACCGATGGAGGTTAAAACAAATTCAACCTTAGTTGGGAGAAATTCACAGCTCAAATCCTTCAATAAAATCAGCAAAATCTTCCAGTAAAAATATCGCAACTTTAATCCATAACTCAAATTATTTGAATTTAAAATAAAACTTAAATTATTTGGGATAAATAGATATTTGATGAGAGTACCAAACCCAATAAAAAGTTTACCAAAATTCTCCTAAAATATGGATCCAAAAGGGAGTGGCTAAGGAACAAAAGAAGGTAGGTTTGTGGCTTGACTAGGAAGGTCGGCTCGACTCGAATGGGGGATGGCTCAAATGGCCGATAATACGTATAGCTCAGAGGACGTCAATGGCTCAAATTGATTAGATGACTCGACAAAAAACTAGAGACTAGTGCACTGCTGGGAGAGGAGACTATCGACTCGAATCTGGTGAACTGTGGTGACTAGTGACGCGTGATGGTGAATCCACGGTGGGCACAAAGGAGGAGGAGACGAGATGGATGGATCAGGAACGAAGATCTCAGCTGCATGCATCTTCGTCTGAGGAGGAACGACGACGAATGTCAATGGAGATTAATGATTACGCGTGGTGAAAGTCTTTGGAGGCAGCTAGGGTTTCTAAGGATATCCCCTTCCTATACAGAATGGTTGTATCATGGAGAGGTAGTGAACTTCCATAGAGATATTGAAAGGTTTGATGAAGGAATCACTAGTAACCATTTTGATGAAGGAACTAGTAGTAACCCTTTTAATGAAGAAACTAGTAGTAACCCTTTTGGTGAAGAAGATGAAATATTTGTTATGATTAATGATTACAAGATCTGATTGAACACGAACGAAAAATAGAGAAAGGTTTGGAGAATGAGATGTCCTTCAATATTTGGGTAGATATAGAAGAAGAAACATCATACATATTTCAGGACTTATTGGCGTGTGTGTGAGAAATATATTTCCATTTTGATGCCTTAAGTGGGCTGATGTTGGGAGAGAATACATGGAGGAGGTCAAGGGCAATCTACAGGTAAAATCAACAATGCATTAATTTTTCTGTAGAGACATACACATCATTATATAAACAAAGCTAACGTGTGAATATTTTTCCTTTCTAGCGCTTTTTCGTGCTTGATTTCAACGATCAAGAACTTACTAGATTTGTTAAGCATCAAATGCTCACATCTTTCAAAGAGTTCAGGGGAAACTGTCACGGTACAACAACCTGAAACATGCATGTTCTAACCCACCTAACATATTGGTGGGACGTATGAAAAATTGGCACTTCGACCACTACATGAGTCGTGCATTTCAAGTGAGGTGATCTACAAATTGCAATGGTATGTGTTATTTCATTTAAATTTCTTAACGCATGTGTACTTTTAACAAACATTTTCATGCATAAGCAATCACGAATGAACAAGGCTGCTAGACAGAAGTAGCCTTACAATCATAGTAGTGGATCAAAGATGTTTCTACAACGACAACATGACCTTGCTGACTAACGCAGTCGATTGACTAGAATTATTCAGAGAAACCCACGATCGAAGTGGAGAATCCATTTTGCAGGCGGCTGCGAATGCACATGTAAGTTTGGACTTGGTTTTTTCTTAATTTTGTACTTATACTTCTCCTTCATAACTTACATAAAATTTAATTTGTTGTAGAGTCAAATGCTGAAACTTCAGTCTCAACCTACCCTAGAAGGTTCTCAGCCACTCTCTAAGGATGATATTTGCGAAATCGTTTTGGATAAGTGTCCAGGCTACTCAAAGGTCTTGGTTGAGGACCTAAGCCCAAGTCCCACAAGAGTCTTCCTAGCAGTTTATTATATACTTGATATAGTTGATACACTTGAAACACATATTTATTATATACATAAATTTTGAAAATGACAAAATATTAAAGGTTTCTAAGTTAATGGTAATTAAGTAAATATGTCTAATGACATTTGAGCTAATAAAACAATGTGACGTGTTTGATGTTGAATTTTATCGACTTTAGCGCCAAAAATTGTGAAACATGGCCTTTACTAAGGGCATTTGGGATTGGAGCAATGAGTAATTTATTATAGTCTTAGGTTATAATATTTTGAGTTTGGGGTGTAGATTATTTTATTTTGAGTCACAATAGTGTGTATTCTGTAGTTTATATTTTTAAAATAAATATATTTTTTCACAATTATTAAACAAAAATTGAAAATATTTTCTCATAAATATAATTAATATTCAGTATATACAGTGTGTACCTATGTATGTCGAGTGTGTTTAAAAATTATATATCAAGTGTATTTATAAGGGTATCAAGTGTGTGTGTCACAAATGTATTAATTGTATTAAAGTGGATATCAGTAGTGTATCAAGTGTATATTAATTAGTAGTGTATTGAGTGTATCAAGTATCTATCAATGGTGTATCAAGTTTAAAAGTAGTGTATTGAGTGTATCAAGTATCTATCAATGGTGTATCAAGTATATATTAGGATCGAAATTCAGGTGTAACAAGTATATCACATAGGTTGAACTTTTTTTTTTTTTTTTTTTTTTACCATTTTTGCAAAATTAGATAAGTTTGTGCTATAGCCTAATTTTTTAAACTTATTTTGTTAGTTATGCAAGAAACCTTATAAAAACATGAACCAACTTATTACAAATGTATAGCAAAATATCATTGTTTATCAATGATAGAAAGTGATAGAACTCACACTACAACAAAAACTATCTACCACTACAGTTGTGTACATCTTAAAATGGAAGCTAAGGGAGGACAAAACTTGTCACAAAAGATATAAAATTAAAATAAAATTAATTTTAAATGAAAATTAAATGTAATTAGGGATTTTCCCTCAAATCCTTCATTCCTCACACGAAGAAGCCTTCTCCAAACGCGAAGAAAGTCATCTTCAAACGACGCCCGTTTCTATCACTGCCATCAACCCCTCGTGCCTATCTCTTCACTCCAGTGTTGCCGTAACCTCCTCTACCGAACGATGAAGCCTGCTCTATCGTAACCTTTTCAATTCGTGCTCGTGATCTCCTCTTCGTTGCAATCTCTTCAACGTTTAAATCGTGATCGTCACCTCTTCTATGGTAAGTCGTCTGTTCCTTTTCTCTTTCTCTTTCTCTTTGGAATTATTGTTGGCGGTGTTTCCATTTTGGCTTTCCCTTCGACTTTCTCTCTTTTTCAAGGAAAATCTAAGCCATGGGGTGTTGAATCCGTTAAAAGTGCTTATGCAAAATTGGGTTAGGATTCTGCTCAGCTACTTGATATTAGATCGCCAGTTGAAATAATAAAAGTTGGTGCTCCTGATCTCAAGAGTTTTGGTAAGCCAGGTTTCTTAAAGGTGAAGATAAGCTAGGTTTCTTAAAAGAAGCTTGGTTTGAAGTTCAAGGAGCCACAAAATATCACATTGTTCATTTTAGAGAAGTAGGACTTTACATTTGTTAACTTAGTTTAGATTTTAGAGACTTGTTTCGTGATTTGTTAGAGTTTACTATTTATACTGTCAATCATGTATTACACTGTAATGGATATTAACTAAAAAAACAATGACAGTTCTAATAGATTTCATTAGGCTATATCACTAATTTAAAGATATAATTGGTAATCAATGTCAAGAGAATTAATACACTTGAAATATGAAAAGATGAATATAGTAAATACCTTTTAGTTATACCACAAGCATTAAACTATACGTATAGCTAGAGCATATCAAGAGTAATGAAGCAGTGCACTTTGTTAACCCAGTTCGGCAAATGTGCCTACATCTGGGGAGCCTTCTGGCTCATATGAGGAATTTTATTAGAGATTATTGATAAACAACTTAGCATATAAGTTACACATAAATAGTTATATCAAAACTAAACATAAACTTCAGGCTCCCCCTAAACAATGCAGTAATCTCATTAACGATTGATTCAGGCTCCCCCTGAATTTCAGAGTTGATTCCACAACTTCATCAATCTACTAATTGACATGCTTCTTAGACTGGCATCAACTCGCCCTGATGTCTAGAATTGAATCTCCAATTCTCCAATCTTCACATCAACATATTCCTCAAAGTTGTACGTGCAGTCACACACTAAACGCGTAACTCACGGTGATACAATATTCAAAAATATAAACATAAATCCATTCACCTTTGTTGCTATTTGTTTACCCAGAAGAGTCGTTGTTACATACACCAACAACCACAACACTAATTTTCTTCTACTGCTTGTATTTACTCAAGATACCTACCGTATCTTTCTGTTACATAAGATTATCTTTCTACAAATTAAGGAATAATATTTATGCGGATTCCTTTAGGATAGGAGCTGTCAAAAGAATTTATTCATTAAACAAATAATAAAAAAATATGTTGCCAAAATATCCTAACAAACTCCCTCTTTTTGGCCAACTATTAAAATTCTTTTTAAGCTCAATCCGAAACATCAAAGATACACAATAGCACGACATGAGTACCAACAACCAACAGGAAAACCCCAGAGCCAACACTGAGACAAGCATATAGAGACAACCAACACATCCAAACAGCACTCTAGACCACATTTTCAGCACTAATTCAGTCAATGCATTCATTCAATTGGTTTCTAAACCTTCACATCCAACGATTTTAGAACCAGATCATTCGAGTTTTTCAATAGGAATAGTTATTTCCATCAAGCACAGGTGGTCTTGAGGCAACAGTTACTTCTCTGGCTGCTTCCATTTGTATCGCACTAGCTCTGATACCAATTGAAAAGATGAATATAGTAAATATCTTTTAGTTATATCACAAGCATTAAACTATACGTATAGCTAGAGCATACAAAGAGTAATGAAG
The DNA here is from genome assembly GCA_037974545.1 of Cucumis variabilis. Lineage (NCBI taxonomy): Eukaryota > Viridiplantae > Streptophyta > Magnoliopsida > Cucurbitales > Cucurbitaceae > Cucumis > Cucumis variabilis. Next base: position 9,921 of record JBBPDI010085660.1, read on the forward strand.
TAGTGCACTTTGTTAGCCCAGTTCGACAAATGTGCCTACATCTGAGAGCCTTTTGGCTCAGATGAAGAATTTTATTAGAGATTATTGATAAGCAACTTAGCATATAAGTTACACATGAATAGTTATAACAAAACTAAACATAAACTTCAGGCTCCCTTTGAACAGTGCAGTAATCTCATTAACGATTGATTTAGGCTCCCCCTGAATTTTAGAGTTGATTCCACAACTTCATCAATCTACTAATTGACATGCTTCTTAGACTGACATCGGCTCCCCCTGAGGTCCAGAATTGAATCCCTAATTCTCCAGTCTTCACTTCAACATATTCCTCAAAGTTGTACGCGCAGTCATACACTAAACGCATAACTCACGGTGATACAATATTAAAAACTGCAAACATAAATCCATTCACCTTTGTTGCCGTTTGTTTACCCAGAAGAGTCTTCGTTACACACACCAACAACGCAACACTAACTTTCTTCTACTGCTTGTATTTCTTAAGATACCTACCGTATCTTTCTGTTATACAAGATTATCTTTCCACAAATTAAGGAACAATATTTATGCGGATTCCTTTAGAATAGGAGCTGCCAAGAGAATTTATTCATTAAACAAATAATAAAGAATTATGTTGCCAAAATATCCTAATAATTAGTGTCAAGCTTGTGATTATCCTTGATGCATAAAGTGTATCAAGAAAAATATAATTCAACGTTTTTATGTTTGGTTAAGTTATCTCAATATTCTTAACAGTGTGGATTATTTATGTTTTTAGAAGCGTTAAGACTATCACCACTTAACAATACTAGAAATTTTTAACAGGCGTTGCACATGAGAATCTTGTTAATATATACGGTTGCTAAAATGAATAAATAGTATGTAGTGGTTAATTTAAAAAATAACACTATTAAAGACATATAATAAAGTTTAAACGAGTCATTCTTTATATACAATATTTTTTTTCTTACATTTTCAACATTTGAATTTTTATAATATTTTTCTTTCTCTATAACATTATTAAAAAATTTTATCAAGTCATTTTATAAGCTAATTTGAATTTTTGTTACCTGAAAAAGAAATCATATTACATTTTGTAGATTAAATAAATTGTTTTATAAATATAATTTTAAGTAATAAATGTGAGGATGAGACAATATGAAAAAAATATTTAATATTTATTTTATTTTATTTTTATATTGATCAAATAATAAATCATTTTAACTTTTAAGTGCATTTTTTAAAAATAGCAAAATAAATTAAAATATTTACAAACTAGAGCAAAATTTTGGATTCTATCAATGATAATCTTCTATCACTATAGCATATCAATGACTATCACTTATAGAATTTGCTATAGGTTCTAAATATTTTGTAAAATTTGCTATTTTTCAATATTCCCCTAACTTTTATGTGCAATGAGTACATTTTGTATAAAAAAAGTTTCGTTGAGCACATGGGCGTGCTGGGTTCTTTTATTTTCTTATAATTACCAACATAAAAAAAGTAATTAATAAGAACAATTTACGTCTAAAAACAAATTAATTAATTCTAAAAATTCTTAATCAATAAAATATAAAATATTAATTACATAAGAAAGAATGAAATAAAGAACATAACTGAAATTAAAGAATTATCATTTAGACAAAATTATTAAAAAATGATTCTCCATGCTAGGTACTAAGATAATATAAGATAGATAAGATAAATTAGTACAAAAGTAATACTAAAAATGCATGCGTTTTTTAATAATTTTCTTTACAAATAAAAACTTTTATATACAACAAATTCATATCATAAAACTAACAAAAGAAAAAAATGACATTTTCTTAAGCCGACTTTCAACAATACATAAATATATTTTTTTAAAAAAAAATTGAATATAAGATGAGGATATACTTGAATCATAAAACTAACAAAAAAAAAATTACTAAAAATGCATGTGTTTTGTAATAATTTTCTTTACAAATGAAAACCTCTATATACAACAAATTCATATCATAAAACTAAAAAAAAAAAAGAAGACATTTTCTTAAGTTGACTTTCAATTTAATACATAAATATATTTTTTAAAAAAAGAAATTGAATATAAGATGAGGATATACCGAATCAAAGTAATTTAATATAATTCTTCTTTGCTGTGCAATAAAACTATTGAAAATATGTGAAATTATTTATGAGGATAGAAAAGAAAGATGTGTCCCTATTCAATTTGTTGTAGAATTTGAAAAGTTAAAAGAGAAAATTATAGAAGGTTTAGAATGTGGAGAAATTTCATTAATTACTTATAGACATAATTATAATATAATAATAAATAGATAATTTTTTATATTCTAAGAATGTGAGAATTTGAAAAAGATTATAAATAGCTAATGATAATTATATTTTTAATATTAGTTAAATAATCATAAATAATAAGAAATGAATTAAATTTGATTGATGTTGTAAACTTAACAAAGGTAGAATCGTTAAAAAAATTTCCCGAAAAGCTTTCTTTTTAATACAGTAAGGATAAAAGATTTAAAAAACGTATCTTATCACTATTATTTTTTGTAGTAATGAATAATCATTAATGACAGTAACTTGCAGCACATTAAATTCAACAATAATCTCCTCTCTTTTGTCACTGTTTTTTTTCTACTTCCACTATTGTTTTTCTCCCTTTTTTTCCTCTTTTGTGAAGTCAACAGGATCTTTATTTCTTTCACTTCTTTGGTTCCATTTATGTTATGAAAAAAATAAAATTACTTTTAGTAAGGACAGAAACTAAGCAACTTTGGAATTCGAAATCATTCTCTTATGATCAGTATTAACTTAAAAATAACTTTAGGTATTTCAATCTTAACTAATTGAAATAAAATACTTTTATTAAATTTGTAAATAGTTTGATCCACACAATTGGTATGTAGCAACTATTAAAGATGCATTATATGTCATAAATCTTATGTTAGAGTATATTAACACGATAATCTTTTATAAGATGAATGAGAAGCTGAATACATGATTGAAAGAGGGTTACATAAAAACCCTACCATATAATAAGATCATAAACATTCATATATG
>JBBPDI010085687.1:0-12972 GCA_037974545.1 Cucumis variabilis
CTTTCAATTTTTTGATAAGAATTTGACTTATTGAGAAACGGAGTAATGAATTTTAAATTACTGTATGTCTTATATTATATTTATCAACCTCTAACTTTGCTGCATTATTCTTAGTGTGTTTGGGCTGATGGGGCCATGAATTCTCCTTTCAACATCACAATGGTAGAGGTACTATCAAGTTGTCTCTACAATTTTTTATTGACGATCTGAAAGAAAATCTAATAAAAAAAATTCGATGAATTGCTACGACTCAACACCCACTAAAGAAAGTGTACATGTTTACTACCTTTTTCTTCTAAATCATTCAAAGTACATTTACGCTGACTTTTCCATATCCCTATACCTCAAGTTTTACCACACATTCTTAACAATCCAAAACTTTATACCATAATTATCTGGTCCAAAACACAATACTAATACAATATGGTTGTTCTTCTGTTTGGCACGGTAAAATACTTCCTTTCACATATTTTCTTCAAGGGTTTTGGAGTAGATAATTTTGGTATAAAGTTTTTTTAATTTTGGATTGTTAAGAATTCATTGGGTAAAACTTAGGGCGACAAGGGATATGAAAACGTATCTATGTTTTGGGAGAAAGGGTTCATAAACATATACGCTTTATTGGGTGTTGAGTCATAGCAATTCATTGAATCCATTTTTGGTTAGATTTTCGTTTAGATTGTCGATCAAAAAGTGTGGATAACTTAATAATACATCTATCCATTGTGATATTAAAAAGAGGTTTCATAGCTCTTCTAGCCTCAATCGCCCAACACCACTCTAAAAATAATGTAATGAAGATGTTAAGAGATTGATAAATATAATATACAACATACAATAATTTTAATATCATTATTTAAGATTAATTACATGGATATAATTGGTTTCTAACTAGAGCAAGCACTACTTTATGGTTTCCCGGTCAAAATTAGGATTTCCTTATGTAAAAAAATCGAAAGAAGAAAAAATAAATAAAACATTGACATACATTAAAAAAAAAAATCAAAGTACTAAACTTAAGATTGAAATAAACTTAACCTTATTGTTCACAGTGATCATTTGAAAAGAGGGAAGATTAAGGGTTTTTATGAGATTTAGCGGATAGAGAGATCAACAAAGATGTTGCAAGATTCAGACAGATGTCGCAGACACGTCGCGAAAAGTCAAAATGTTTCATTTCAAAGGGGACTTTTAGCAACGTCAAGTACTACACGTTGTGGAAAGTTGAATATTAAATTTATTATTTTCAACTTTTTGCGATGTGTGCCCGAGCAACATCACGAAAAATTGAAGTTGAAACAACAAGTTTCAACTTTCCACGACATTCCTTTGACATACATTGCAGAAAGTTGAAATAATAAATTCAATATTTCACTTTTCTCGACGTCTTTGACATACATTGCAGAAAGTTGAAATAATAAATTCAATATTTCACTTTTCTCGACGTTTAGTTGTTGACGTCGCGAAAAGTGCAAGATTTCATGACGTGGTAGGAAATGACGTTGCGAAAAGTTGAAATAAGAAATTCAATATTTCACTTTCTGCTACGTGTAGCTGCTAACGTTGCAGAAAATTATCATAATCCGCGAAGTGGTGGGTAATGACGTCGCGAAAAGTAACAATAAAATAATCATTATTTTTAACTTTTTGTGACGTCCACAGTTGTTGACGTCATGGAAAGTCTCTTTCCGTGATATTTTCGAATACATCGGAGAAAGTGTTGTCTATTTTTACACAAAACCTATTCACAAACTCACGAAACAAGAAGAAAAATCGAGAGAGAAAGGGAGAGAAGAAGATTTCGTCGTTGCGGCCGCCACCGTCACCGTGTTCACCCCACCATCGCCATCATTGAGGTCGTTTCCTTTTTTTTTTTTTTTTTTTTGCATTTATATGGGTGAAGTGTATGTATATATATGTTTAGAATGTGTATGTAATGTGTAATGTATATGTATATGTAGGTATAATTTAATGTGTATATGTTTAGGGTGTATGTGTATGCAATGTGTATGTATATGTAGGTATATGTTTAAAGTGTACGTGTTATGTGTATGTTTAATGTGTATATGTTTAGGGTATATGTATATGTAATGTGTAATGTATATATGTATATGTAGGTATAATTTAATGTGTATGTGTTATATGTATAGTTTAGGGTGTATGTATATGTAATGTGTAATGTGTATATATGTATAGTTTAGTGTATATGTATATGTATGTATATTTTTTTTATTGTAATTAGAAAATTATACAAAATTTAAATAATGTATGAATTTAGATTAAATTTGAACACATTATATTGAACAATAGTTTAAAGTTTAGTAGATTGGCAGAAATACGTGATAATTTAAATATTTCTCAAGATTTATTTTCACTCGCAATGGGACTATCACTTGATGTCTGCTCTTACAGTGGATGCATTGTCGGTGGCATACGATTTCACACGTTGGAGCGTGATTTTTGACGCACAACACAAAATAGTGGAGTCATGGTAATCTGAAAAGGTAGTGGAGGCAGTGTCAACAACAATTTTTACGGTGTTTTGGACGAAGTGTTGCACGTTCAATATCCATTTGGATGACGTGCTTGGCTATTCAAGTTTCGATGGTTTGGCACAGACAAAAACAAAAATCATAGGACGCACGAGAAACTAGGCTACAAATCAATAAACACGTCCCGTTTTTAGTTCGCTGAGGAACTCATGATTCTCGCAACCTAGGCACATCAGGTGTTCTACCTTGAGGATCATAAAAATGGTATCAATTGGAGAATTATTCAAGTGGTGTAAAATAAACGTGTATGGAACGTGCTAGAAGTGGAAGATATCAAGAATGATCAACTTAATGTACTAGAAATCGTCGTTGAACATCGTGTGGACGAACACGTTATTGAGGATGACACTCTGTGTAGGACTGAAGTTTATCCTACAATAGTGGAAAGACCAAATGTTCGTCATAACGTGGAAAATTTCATAAACGATGAAGATGACGAACAATCATCACATCAAAGCGAGTCAAGCGATTGTTTTTTTGACACATACACACATTTAGCCATTTTTTTATACATTAATTACATTATGATACTCACGTTTTTTTATTTAGTGTTTGTTGATTCTTATGTCTGCAGAAATAGAGTCTAACTTTTCGAGTAATGCGCATGAGGAAGACTATTTCCTCAATCTTAATGCGTTGGATAACGCCGGTGGTTCATCGTCAGTAGGCGACACTTCAGGTTCGTAATAACCAGCATATTTAATATAATTTCTCTCAATTGATCATGTCTTTAAGTTATGCTTATTGTATCTAATAACAATCGTTTTCAGTAGATCCCTCTCATCCGGCTCCTACTCCCACTCGAGGAGAGTACGACGACATTTTTGAAACATAGATGTCGAGCGATACGTACAACAGAATGAGAGAATTCCCATTTCCATTCTCCCTATAGGGGACAGACCTATCTTGACACATGCCCCTCGTTTCAATTGCACAATCGGTGTGTTGACACAAGACACGTTTCCTATTCAAGCTCTGAAATGGACAGATGTACCAATAAAGTGCAACGAGATCGTCAAGAGTGGCCTAACAGTAAGTCTGTAAATTCATAAACATTTATGTATGTTTTTATTCCCAATAAAAGCTTTACTGACTTGAAATCTCTTTCTTTTGTAGCAATTTTTTGTGTTTGATCTAAACGATCCAGAACTTAATTGGTTTGTTGAGCATCAAATGCTTACCGTGTGGAAGAAAATCAGGACAAGTAACCATCGACATTTTAAGAAATTTAGCGACCCTGAACAAGCACAGATAAACCCACCTCCGAGATTGGTCAATTGGGTGGAAGATTGACACTTTCTATGTGACCACTACATATATCACTCGACAGTTTTAGGTAATTTATATACTTTTATGTTGCAATCAATTAACATTTGTTTATTTCATTTATTTGAAAGTATAACGTTTTGATCATCGTCATTTTTGGAATGTAGGAGCAATCAAATATGTGTAAGGCTGTTAGGGCGTGACAACCTTACATTCACAGGAGCGACACAAAGTCGTTTCTTCATAGACAAACAGAGCTCATTGAACTACAGGTCGTCCGATGGATCGTGTCGAGTTATTCAGAGAAACACACGTCAATAGTAGTGGCGAGTTCATTTCATCAGCAGCAGATGACGCTTTTGTAAGTTTTAGAAAATTTTATATTTGGTTATACTTATAATTTTATGTTTTTAAGTCTGATCATCTCTTAAACTTACAATGTAACGCCCCAAAAATAAGACAATTTTTAAATTGGATTATCTTAGTTAAATTATTAATGTTAGAATTATTTGGGGGTGAATTGAGTTGTTGGTGGGGATTATATGTTTGTGGAGATTAGGATTAATTAAATATTTATGTAAAGAATGTTTAATTAATTATTGGAATTGGAAATTTTGATATTGTTATGGATTGGTAAAGATGGATTGATATTTGGTAATTTAGTTTGGTAAAATCATAGAGTAACTATGATTACTTATATTATTGGAAATAAGAATAATTATATTATTGAGGATAATATAATTATTTAGGAAGATATGTTATTGATGTAATATATTTAAATTTTGAAAATAATAATAATTATATTAAAGGTAATATAATTATTAAGTTCATATATATGTAATTTTGAAGGAAAGATATTTTTGAAGAGAAATAATTATATTATGAAAAATATAATTATTTTTAAATGATATTGTTTTTTAAAAAAGTAAAGGAAATGATTTGATTGGATAATTAACGAGGAGAGAGAAAAAGTTGATTGGGTTTTGTTTTTGAAAAGATAAAAAGGAGAATGAATTAAATTAAGGAAAAAAATATAATAATAATATTATTAGTATATATTAATTAGAGGCCACGTGAAACGTGCAAGGGAACTATTCATCTTCTTCCTCCATCCTTCATGTTCAGAAACTCTAACCCTACCCGCCACTTCACCTTTCTATCGTCGCCGTGCATCACCGCAGCCTCCTCCACTCGCCATTCACCAGATCGTTGATCGTTAGTCGTGCCCAGTTTATGTTTGATCTGACGGAGCCACTGGGAGTTAGCCGTAAGCTGTCCCTTAGTCATCTTTACTCGTGTTCAGCCGTAGCCACGCCGGATCCTCCATTGCAGTCCACCGCAGGCCGTCGCACGTGGACTTTAGTCTCCCTTCGACGACGAAGCCTTCGTTTGCAGTAGTCATCGAGCAAGTCTACGCTGGAGCCGGTCGTTCATCATTCACAAATCACGCGTGCCCAAGCCGCTCCTTTGTAAGTCGTCGTTCCTGTCCGAGCCGATCTCCCTTCGCGAGCCACGCGTCCATGCTCTTCAGTCCGAGCTGTATGCGAGCCGCTTGCTTCCATTCGAGCCAAGCGTCTGCCTTCTTCTTCACCAAGCTGAGAGCAAGCCGATCTCCCTCCTCCAGCCGCATGTGAGTTCCCTCTAGCCTTCACAAGCTGTGTGAGCCAAGTCATTGCAACCCTTCCTTTGAAGCCATTTGAGCCACTTTCGGTGAGTTTTGATGGGTTTTGGATATATCCATCAATTATTACTTTTAGACTCTAATTAAATTAATTTGAATTTCTCCTTCAAGGTTGCTAATATTTTTGGAAAAGAAATCAGTGGAATTTTTCCAATAACGTTGAATTAGTTTCAATCTCAACTTTGGATAAGTTGTTTTAACAAGAATTTTGGGTGTTTAGCCAACACTTAATTTATTGATTAAGTTGTTGAATTCTTTTCTAGGATTGATTCATTGGAAAGCCTTGACAGTTAAGGATTATCCCTTAGTTAATCTCTCAGGTACGAGATGTTATGACCGCGATACATTATGATTGAGGCATGCTATGGTTAGATAGACTATGATTGAGTTATGTTTGACTGAGCTATGATATTTATGATATGATATATTTGTAACCGACTCTCCTTTAGGGTGTTCCCTTCGGGGTCATCGAGAGCCCAGTTGTGTCCCTAGTAGATCACTAGATAGCCTACCTTCGGGGACACAATAGTTAGACGGTACCTTCTTACAGGACTCTGACATGAATTTAACAAACATCTAGTGGGTACCTTACTGAGTATAAATTTATACTCACTCTTTTCTATATTTAATTTTTCAGGCTAAGGTAGAGGTAAAGACAAGCTAGCGAATGACAAGAAGAGACCGTGGTTCACCATAGAGGGACAATATATGTTCTATTCCGCATTTATTGTTTTCAGTATTCAATTTTTAGAAAATTATTTTAGAACTCAGGTTTACTTTTAGATATTTTTTTTATTTTAAAGAGGGCCCGAACTAGTATTTTAAATGATATATTTATTTATTGTTTTCTTCACACATTCTTTTTATTATTGATTTTAAATGAATATTCGAAACATTTTCTTTAAATTTAGTATTTTCTTTTATTTTTAACAAAAAGTTTGTATTTTGTTTTACTGGTAATGACTTTAGCTTAGTATAAAGAGTTGGGTTGTTACATACAAGCTTTTATTGTGCAGAATCAAATGGTGGAACTTCAGTCTTAGCCCGTCCTAGAGGGTTTTGAACTACTAACAGAGGACAATATATGCGAGACAGTTTTGCGTAGACGATCGAGCTACTCAAAAGGTCTTGGTTGGGACCTAAAACCCAAGTCTAGAACTGCCGCTTCATCTTCTTTCTCCAATATGTATGACTACCAGACACACATAACGGAGGTTAGCGAACTAAGAGAGAGCCTTGAAAACACTAACTGAATGCTCCAAGAACAACGCCTGAGGGAGGAGGAGCGAGATTGTACAAACCCGATATTTTTCATGGTCTATTTTATTTTATTCTTTTTATGTGAAAGGAATAAAAGAAAAATGAAAATCAAGTGTGTGTGTGTGTATATATATATATATATATATATATATATATATATATATTTATTTATTGATTTTTATTAAGTAAAATAAAGACAAAAGAAAAGAAAGAAGGAGGAAATGCACCGAATGCAATTTTTTTTTTCATGTTATAAACCCATCCACCGCCAATCTTGTTTCAATTCCTTTCTTCACCTTTTTCTTCACCATTTCTGCACCAAATTTCAGAGAGACTTCAAAGGGAAGAACGCTGAGAGAGGAAGAAGAAGAAGCTCAAGAAGTGTGGGTTGAAGAACACAAGGAGTTTGCAAGATCAAGTTCTCTATAGTTCACTAAGCACATCACTGTTTTTTTTTTTATTGATTCCGAGCTGCACAAACAGAATTAAGAGGTGAGGTTTAAATTTACTGAAAGTTAATTCATTTTTAAACAAACTTTATGAAGAAAGCTTGAGCAAATTCTGATGCTCATTGGGTGAATTTTGACAAAGGAAATAGGGCAGATGGTTTTCTCGCGAAATCAGGAGATCTCTATTTTTTTTGTTTTTTTAGTATTTTAGGGTGTACCAATGGAGTTAGGATCTCTATTTGGTATGGTTGGAAATATTATTCAATTTTCTACAACTTTTCTGAAGAAACCGTGAACCAAAAACGACTAAAACTAAGTTAAATTGCAGGGACAAGTTAAAAGGGTCTTTGTACACACGATTGTTGGAGTGATTCAATTTCGAGGGCTACCTGATATTATACACAGGGAATTAGATTTATATGTCTTGAGGTAAGTTTTAGAGGACCTCAAAATAAAGATTTTGACACAAAGAAATCTCATTTTGGTTTAGTAGTGGAAGAGTTATGATCATTTGAATTTTGTGCTGAGAATGTGGAAAATTTTGAGAAATGTGTAGAGTATGGATTATTTTTTTTAAGGATAGACTTATTTAGCAATATCCTTAGTGAGTTATGTCAAGCAAAATATTTGAAGATCATAATATTTAGGTTTCTAATACTTGATTCTGGTTGTTTGACAGGCCAAGAGGAAATAGGTCAGATTTACACATTGAGAAACTAGTCTTAGACTGAGTGACCAAAACCAGTTTTGAAAATACTTTTTTTTTTCTCCTAATTATTAAGTATGATTGACTGATCTACACGTTTATTTACAAGCTTTGAAAATCATTTTAGTTCCATGATTATTTTCAAGCATGAGTTACCAAGTTTTGTTTTAAGAACTACAGCTTTTCACGAACAATCTAAGTAAGCTTGAGCTTTACGAAAGATAAAGATAGCATGCATGTTTTAATATTTTCGTATGATGTTTCTAATGTTTCTATTAACTACATGACTGAGGTGTTGAGCCCGAGGCTATATGGTACGTGTGCACACATGTTAGATTTTGTTGTTGACGTTGAGTGTATTCCATAACAACGATGCTGTCGTGAGTACTGGGCAGACCCCACTACGACAAAGACTATTGGAGTGCTAGGCGGGCCCCACTACATCGTAGATCTTGTAAACGTTGTTGTACTGGGTGTGTCCTACACAACGTAGATTTGTCATGTTAGTTAAAATATTTTGATATACTTGATATGTCTGGCTAGGTTTCAATGACGTATATATTGAGTATTTGAGGAAGATATTCTTACTATTATATGTCTATGTTTAAAACTTGTATAAACAGATTTATATGTGTAAGCTTTCACGTGCTCTTACCTTTAAATTTCTAGTTTTAAAATGAGTCACTCATTGAGCTTTATAGCTTACCCCTTCCAAAATGTTTTACCCACTTTTCAGGTAGAGATCGAGTTCCCAGTGCCTGATAGACTGCCTTAGTCTGCAGAAGCTCCGATATCGATTGCTAGTACGTGGTTAGAGTTGTGCATAGAGTCTGTTGTGTTATGATGTATATATCTTAGTATGATATAGATACTCTACATTTTATGTAAGCTTTAGGAGTTGCGGTTGTATAAACCTTTGTTGGTTATGTTTTGGTTAAGGTGTCACCAAGTTTACTCGTGAAATCAGTTATTTTTGGGCTACACTTCATGTATGCATATGATTAGAACAGGATCCGCTGTGTTGTGTTGCATGTACAATAGTTTATATACTAGATTAGCAAGTTTATCACGTTAAAGTTTTCAGCAGAGTCGATAGATACAGGTAGAGAAAAGCATTGTCTGTCGGCTTCACGCCGTCTTTCGGTGTAAGCTAGCAGGTAGTCCGGGAGGGGGTGTGACAGAGATCGACAAACGGTGGAGCGAGATTGACAAATGAAAGACCATGCACGAAAAGTGGAAAAGATGAGAAGATGCTCGAGGAGATGAGTTGGGCACAGAGAGGCCAGTGATCACTTGGGTACTCATTTTTCAATATTTAATTTATTTAACTTTTCATATGTTATATTCCAACTTTTATGTCATTTGTAGGTTTGACATCCGTACGTAGAGTGTACTAGAGCATTAGATTTTGAGTTTTTTTTTAATGTAATATTTTGAATTATGTAATTGCTTTTTTTTTTTTTTTGTACTGAACATATTTTATGTATCATTTTGTAATGAATAATATTTTCATTTTAATTATTTTACTACAAATTTTATTACGTCGGGCCTTAGTAAAATAAATAATAATAAAATAATAGAAAACAATAAAATAATAATAATAAAATACAAAAAAAGACAAAATATAATTAAAAAATAATAAAACACCTTCCTCGATGCAGACGTCACGGAAACCTCTTGCAACGTACTGAATTGTGCGCCGGAAAAAGTTTCACAGTCGTTGGCATGAGATGCGTCGCGGAAAGTATCCCCAACATGCTTTTTGCGACGTGCCTGCCGACGTCATGTACGACGTCGCGGTAACCTTTTGCAACGTTTATGAGAGTTTTCGACAATGTGTTGCTGCGTTGGGAAAGACCATAATTCTTGTAGTGATGCTAACAAATTATCACAAAATACCCCTTGGATAAAAACATAAGAAATTAGAAAAAATGAACATAAAAGAAGCCTTCGTATAATTTCCTACATTATCAAAATTATCCATAATTTTGACTATGAGTCAATCTTAGTAAACATAGATTCAACACGAACAAGTTCTGATACAGATTATGATATGGAAAGAAAGAATTTGTTTATGTAAATAAATAGATGCATAAGAGAAAGTACGATGTAGAGATACAAAGTAAAGTATATAGAATGAAGAAGGGAGGAAAAGATAATGCTGAACCCAAACCAAAGAACCAACCAACAAAGTCAAACTTTTAACACTTGTGTTTTCATTTGAGCAATGGTGTCTTTTAATTTTATCAATGATAGTTCTGTTAATCCACTAACGGCCCCAAGAGCTAAAGCCAACGGGGGAGGGCAAATTCTTTCCTTAAAGAAAATACTCTTGTTTTGCCAATATCCTTTACATTGTGCATTGAACTACTGAAGATAAATGCAACAAATTTTAATTTAAGAAATGGATCCAATTATTTTTAATCAAATTAAAGAAAGAAGAAATCTGCTAAAAAAATCCTAGAAAAGCAGAAACACCAAGGGAAGAACTCAATAAGAAAGATCATAGTCATTCTCCGAATTGCCTTCTACAAACTAAGGCGAACTTCACCGAATCCATTCCAGTCATAAGTATCATGAATTATCAAGAAACCATTCACCAAAGGAAGCATTATCATTAATCTCAAAAGGAAGGCTAAGATTTATCCACTAACATATTATTGACAAAATAAAACAAACAAACAAACAGTCTCGTCTCCTACCATAAGGTGATAAATTCTTATTAAAAAAAGTAGAGCACTTACATTATATTTTCTTACTAAAAATCTTATATTTACAATATATTTTGGTTTAGCTCATTAATAATTTCTTATATAATTCAGACACCAAAACTGTTTTCCAATCCACTTTCACTTCCAAAGATGGAAACTCTTTGTGATGGATAGTGGTCGAGATAATATTGTACCAATAGACATATTATGAGTTAATTAACTAAAGGTACAACTAAAAAAACACATAAAGCGAAAGACATAAACACAGATAAGTTTGGTAACTTAGTTCAATGACTATGCATCTACGTCTGGGGGATCTTTGACCCAGATAAGAAAATATATTACTCGTGTAGTTACTGATCATTACAATGCTATGACTCAAAGTATAACAATTTACTCGTAACTACCAGTGCTGATCATAGACGGACACAATAATCAGTAATATGCTAAACATATACATAATCATAACATTTTTCGGTAAACTCCCCCTTAATCAATAGTGACGTGCAATCTTAGCTTCAAGACCTCGTGATGAAATTCTTTTGCATGTGTCTCATAATGTTTAGAAATAAAACGTACATGTATAATTAAAATAAGTGTATTTAGCACTATAAGAAAGTGGGTCTATTATGACTATATTTTATCGGAGGATATAAAAAACATTTGAAAAAATATACGTTCATCATAGGTTTAGGAAAAACCTTTGAGAAATATATATATATATTTTTTATCAAAGAACAATAAAAACTTTTAAAAAAGATATATATTTTATCGAAGGTGTTGAAAAAACCTTCAATAATATCTACTCTTTATCGGAGAATAATAAATAACCTTTGAAAAAAATATACATTTATCGAAGAATAATAAATAACCTTTGAAATAAATATACTTTATCAAAGGTTTTGAAAAAAAGTTTGAGAAATATGTATTTTTTTATCAAAGGTCAATAAAATCTTTTGAAAAATATATACATTTTATCGAAGGTTTCTTCAATACCTTCAACATTATCTACTTTTTTATCGGAGGATAATAATAACCTTTGAAAAAAATATATGTATTTTTTTTTCAAAAATTAATAAAATCTTTTTTAAAAAATATACATTTTATTGTTGCTAAAATCTTCATTCTTGCTCATATGCTTTTATCTCAATAGTTTATTGGAATTATACATTTATTCACTTATTGTTTCTCAATCTTCTGAAAACCTAATCAAATAGACATTTCTTTTGAATACAAACATATTGTAGGGTAACTAGAGAAATAACGTTCGAATTTTTAGTAAGTTTCCTTTTGGAAAATAGCAATTATATGCTTTTAAGTTACAATTTTATGAAAATGAACTTGGATGTTCAAACGTCCAACTTCATTAAAAAGAAAAAAAAATATTTTTTTTAAAATTGTGTTTATTGAGATTTATGTCCTAAAACTCGTAGATTGTAAATATAATTCATTGACCGTTATTAATAAAAGTGTTATTATTGTAATAATTGTTATTGATTATAATATTAGTTTTGTCTTAATAATTCAAATCCAATAAACTAACATTCTAAACTGTTTAATGAGTCTTGAACAGTATGTAGAAACATATAGAGATTAATGTTTGAGATCAGCTTAAAGGATTTATAGTATAGGAATAAGGTTGAGTACCTTATCCTGGTAACACTATTGATACGGCTCACTTTGTATTTAATACAAACACAATGATCCAACGCGTTCGTGTAATTGACATGCGAGTGAGGGTATTCCTATGCAATGAGTTTGCATAAGACCAGACCATGAAATAGTAAGCACTAGATGTAACTCCGTCAACTAGTTAGGTTTCAATTTCACTTGGATGATCTAGGTAACTTAGTCTTAATTCTGAGTGTGTTATGAACTCCTGTTCGTCAGGGATTGTCCTTTGATTTGTAGGGGTGAGAGTGGTCAGATCGCCAACTCAATAAGCTTATCATTTTGGGAACAAGACCGAGTGAGGAGCTGGGATCATAATTACACAATATGGAATTCACTCATTCCCTATTTTAGGGTAAGTAGATTAGTGTTCCCTTAAATGGTGTCTCCAGGTCTTGAACAAAGGGCTCTACCCTCTCTATGGCATGAGAGAGATTTTTGTTTATTAGTAGGACCATAAACAGGTTGTTCATTGGAGGAGCACTGGTATTTAAGGGTTAAAGGTAACCTAGAGGTAAAACGGTAAATTGACACAACTGGTGTTACGAACACTCGTGAAGGACTAACTTACTGTTATTGATCTATATCCGTGGACACAAAAATATATCTACAGTGAAAAGAGTTCAGTTGTGAGTCTTTAGTGGAGTGTACACACAGTTAACAAATATTGATTAAT
>JBBPDI010085694.1:0-12971 GCA_037974545.1 Cucumis variabilis
ATGATATTGTTGAATGAAAACGTAATTAACTGATTTCTTCGGAAGTAGATACTTTTAAAGTTAGTCAAAATTAACTAAACAGAGGAATGAGTCGGAATGGGTTTCAATGGAGATCTTCACTACAAGAAATTGGGGTTCTCCTAACACAGAAAAAGGCATCGGTGAAAACAACATTGGAACAAAGGCCCATCCCTAACGCATAAAAATACATGTCAATCGAGACAAGTATTCCCGACGTCGTGGTTCAAGACGTTGGGAGAAGATAAATAAATATTTATATCTCACATTTTCCTCGATGTCTCTTTGTACAGCATCAAGGAAAGTTTAGTCATTTCCAACGTCACAAGTAAAACGTCGGGCGAGGTAAAAAAAATTCCTAATGTTTTACTTATGACGTTGGAAATAAAGGGTGTCTCCTAACATCTTCGATGTGCGTCGAGAATTCTCTTATAAAAATCCACTTCAATTCTCTAATTCATAGAACTAAAAAGGAAAAGGTTGGGATAGTTGAGAGAGAGATCGAGAAGGAGAGAATTCCACGTTGCCGCCGCTCGTTGCCATCCCTGTTCTGTCGTTTGTCATGATCTACCGTCACCACTCTTCATTCCGATAAGTGGTTTAGTTTATCTATTGTTTTGTTTTAGTTAATTAGTTTTAGTATTTAGATTTCAAATTAGTTTTAAGTTTTAGATTTCAAATTAGTTTTAGTATTTAGATTTTGGATTAGTTGTAGGTTGTAGTATTGAATTCAAATTTGAAGTGTTGTTAGGATTTAAAAATGAAGTTGAGATTGAACTTGAATTTGAAGTTGAGATTGAAGTTGAGTCTTAATTTCAAATTTTCATCTTGAATTCCAATTCAAAATTTCAATTTGAATTCAAAATTGTGGATTGTAGACGTTGCCCTAAATAATGTGTGTGTGGATGAATGTTGTTGGTGAATGTTATGGTTGTGTACATTTTAGTTAAGGTTTGGTTGAAAAGTGTTGCTTTTATAATTTATAGTTAGTTTGTGGTGGAATTGGATTTATATTTGATTTTTTAGGAGTGGTTAAAATAGAGTTAGTTTATTGATGAATGCTGTGGAATGTTGTTATTGTTGCGGGATGTTGTTGTATCAATATTTGTGGTTCAATTTCCTACTAAGACTACTAGTTAGTTGAAGTACTTGATAAGTTATTAGTTTTGTTTATTAATAAACTTCTCCAAGTTATAAGCTTTTTAGTACTTTTTCGTTTATGCATATCATTTATCTTTTCAGTTTCATATCTCCATCACACTACAAGAAATCGGCCAGAAACAACGTTGGCACAAGGTGCGTCGTCATTGATCACCTTTCACCGATGCACACAATGTTACATCGCGAAAGCCCCTTTTGCAACGTATAGAAACAAGACGTCGTGAAAAGTCTAAATTTAAATTTAATACATTCACTTTCCCTAACATGTGGTAGGGTGCATGTCACGAAAAGGTTAAATAATAATTATTGTTTAAACTTTCCCCAACGTCACTTTGCCACACGTTGCTGAAAGTGAATGCATTAAATTTAATTTTAAACTTTTTGCAACTTGGGACATGGTAACATCGGAGAAAATTTAAATAATGATTTTTATTTAAACTTTCCCCGACGTGAACCTTAACACACGTTAGGGAAAGTAGAAATTGTAACGACAAATTTTTACTTTCTCCGATGTATAGCAGGGGCACGTCTGGAAAAGTAAATATTGATTTTTCATTTAAACTTTCCCTGACGTCGGGTGGAGTGATGTCGCAGAAAGTTTAATAATAATTATTTTTTAAACTTTCCCCTACATGCAACCTGTCACACGTTACAGAAAGTGTCCATATTGAAATGACAATGGTCACCTCCCCGACGTGTGGCAGAGGACACTCGAGGAAGGTTTAAATAATAAATTTATTATTTAAACTTTTCCTAACGTATGTACTATGTACGTCGGCAAAAGGTAGCTTCCCGACATTTTCAAAAACGTCGAAGAAAGTCTATACTATTTATTCTCCCTTCAACACAGAACATAATGCAAAACCAAAATAAACCCAAAATCGGCTGTGAGAGAGGGAGAGAAGGAGAGTTATGATGCCATGACCGTCCATCTTTTCTTCTTTTTTTTTTATTTTCCATTTCAAATTTTTTGCTTCACTGTACCCTTTCAAATCACAGCAGAACCAGAATCCAGAGCACAGCAAAATGTGTTTATGAATCCACACTGAAGAAGAAGAAAGTAGAAGAAGAAGATGATGACAAACAAATAAAAGAAAACAGAACGTAAAAGAAAAGAAAAGAAAGTTTAGCCTTTCTCCAACGTGTTGACAATGTGCATCAATGAACGTTTCCCCGTCGTCGACCCGATCACCATAGAAAAAAGTATCCCCGATGTTCTTTCTCAGACGTACATGCTGACATCGATTGAGATAACCTTCTCTGACGTGTTTTGGAGTTTTTGTCAACGTGGGGTTGCGTTGGGGAAGCCCCATTTCTTGTAATGTTAGTACTAACTCATTTTATGCATATGACCACTTGATTTTATACATTTTTTCACGATCTTTATATCTATTATCATAAAGTTAGCACTTTATTAACGTATCTTGACATTGAATTCCCTTTGAAATTACATAAAACTTTATTGAAACTTTAAAAATCCATAACTTCGAGCATATTTGTTTGAATTGGTTTTTTTTTATTCCAAGTAACTTTTCAAGTTGCGGAAGGAAGTTTGTCCCCCTTTTATCCTTAAAAAACGTATGTTTTGGCCTCTAAATTGGGTTACACAATGTTTTTCATCAAAGTTTCAATTTTTTTTTTAAATTTTCAACCTACCACCTTAAAGTTCCTCTATGGTTCTAATTTTTATACAATATGAAAGATACATGCTTGCATACTTAGATATATAGATGGTTGTAGGATATTATAGTCATCTCATTTAATTTATTTATTTTAGAAATGTAATGTTGAGGGCGGTTTAATAAATGTTTTGTACTAGGGTAGATATATATAGCTTCCATTTAATAATGGAAGGTGTTTTTTTAAAAAAAAAAAAAATAGAGGAACTCCCAACTCATAACATGCAATGTCAAGAGTTTCTAGACATCTTCTGACGCTATATGGATAGAGTTTTTGATGTTTATGCAACGTCAAAAGATGTTTAGGAATTTTAAACACTACAATGTCGGGACTTTTTGATGTTTATACAACGTCTAGACATCTTCTGACGCTATATTGATAGAATTTTCCTCGACTCGTATCTTGATGCATATTTATGGGTCGGAAAAGGCTTTCCCGATGCTTTTCATATATCTCTCGATGATTTTGTACGTTAGGAGAGTCTCTTTTTCTTGTAGTGCTTGTACGTTATTCCACTACGACGAAAGAGATTGGCTTTGCCAGAGAGTGATCGAAGAAGAAGACTGGAGAGAATGGCTAATGCATGACTATCGGCGGTGAAGAATGGTAAAGAAGGCAATTGCTAGGGTTTTTTAAATGAAGAAGAGATGAATGAGTTCACGTATACCGAGACTCTATTTAATATAATAACAACATTAACAATAAATATTATTATCATCTTTTTCTCTCTAATTACTTTTTCCTTTTCCTTTCGAACAAAATCTTTCTCTCTCCATTTAATTACCCATCAAATCAACCTTTTATCCTTTTCCGACAATAATTATAATTTTGTAAATAATTATGTTGCCATTATATACAGATAGCACTCTCGAAAAAAAAAACATCCCGACTAGCATTAACCATAAGCAAAACTTATGTACAACACAAAAGTAGACCTAAGTATTGACCAACAACAACAAAACTATTAATAACTTTGCACAGTAGACTAGAGACAACAATCAGGATTTCAGATCACGACCTCTATCTGGAAAGTGGGAAAACATTTGAAAAAAGTAAGTTAAATAGCTCAATGAGTGACGATTTTAATCAAGTTTAAAGCCATTAAACTCTTTATGTTATCTCTTAATCTCTGACAAATCTTTCTTTCTTTGCTAATGCAATTCTTTCTCTTTTATCTCTATTTATTCTATATCCTGGAAACTTAATCACGATAGCAGTTAGCTCGACCTATCATGACTGAAAACTCAATCATGATTATATCATGCCTATACTCAATCATGATGATACCATGCCTCAACTCGATAAGAATAGCAGAGCACTATATGTTGGATTTTATGTCCTAAAACTTGTAGATAGTAAATATAATCCATGGACCTTGAAATGTAGATCTACTTGAAGGGGTGAAACCTATAGAGTATAAATGGATCTATAAGAGAAAGAGAGATTCAGTTGGGAAGGAACAAACCTTCAAAGCTAGACTTGTAGCAAAAGGGTATACCCAAAGGGAAGGGGTTCACTATGAGAAAACTTTTTTTCCTGTTGCTATGTTAAAGTCTATAAGAATTCTCTTGTCCATAGCCACATTTTATGATTATGAAATATGACAAATGGATGTCAAGAGTGGTTTTTTTATGGCAATCTTGAAAAGAGTATCTTTATGTCTCAACCTGAGGGGTTTAGGTCAAAAGCAAAAAAATTGCAAGTTGAATCGATCCATTTATGTGGGTTGAAACAAGCATCTAGATGTTGAAACATTAGGTTTGATACTGCAATCAAATATTACGGTTTTGACTAAAATGTTGATAAACCTTGTGTATACAAGAAAATCATCAAAGGTAAAGTAGCATTCTTAGTACTTTCTGTGGACGATATCCTTCTCATTAGGAATGATGTAGGATACCTAACTAACATTAAAACTTGGCTAGCAGCCCAATTCTGAATGAAAGATTTGGAAGAGGCACAATATGTTCTTGGGATCTAAATCATAAGGGATGGTAAGAACAAAACGCTAGCACTGTCTCAGGCAACCTATATTGATAAAATGTTGCTTTGATATTCGATATAGAAATCTAAGAAGGATTTATTACCTTTTAGGCATGGGGTCCACTTTTCTAAGGAATAGTGTTTTAAGATACCTTAAAAAGTTAAGGATATGAGACATATTCCTTATGCCTTAGCTGTGGGCAGCTTTATGTATGTTATGCTCTACACTAGGTCAAACATTTGTTATATAGTGGGAATAGTCAGTAGGTATTAGTGAAACCTAGAGACAGACCACTGGACGACGGTTTAAATTATTCTCAAGTATCTTAAGAGAACGTTAGACTACATGCTTGGGTATGGAGCTAAGGATTTGATACTTCCAAGATACACTGACTCTTATTTCCAAACCAATAAGTATTATAGGAAATGAACATCGGGATCAGTGTTCACCCTAAATGTGGGAGTAGTGGTATTGTGTAGCATCAAGCAAGGATGCATTACAGACTTTACTATGAAGGTTGAGTACGTCACTACTTGCAAAGTAGCAAAAGAAGCAGTTTGGCTTAGGAAGTTCCTGCATGATTTGGAACTTGTTCCAAACATGAACATGTCCATAACTTTATATTATGATAACAGTGGGACAATAGCCAATTCTAAAGAAACTCGTAGCCATAAACGAGGAAAACACATAGAGAGAAAGTATCATTCAATACGATAGATTGTGCAACGAGGGGATGTGATCGTTACCAAGATCACTTTGAAGCACAACATTGTTGATCAATTTACGAAGACTCTTAGAGCTAAAGTGTTTGAGGGTGATAACATGCAGAAATGACCATTATGATAGCCCTTTTTATTAGAATAACAAGGCCAGAAAATGTAAGAAGATGTTCAAAACGTGTGGCTTATGTTGTAAACATACAAGTATTTAGAAATACAACTTGCATAATTGTCATTCGTGTTTTACGCGGTTATCATGTTTAAATGCAGGATAAATGGAAAAAGAAGAAACGAGAAGATCATACAGGACATCTCACACAAAAGCTATGCGATGGGAACTAGCTTCATGATTAACCACCCTAAGCAAGGAACCAAGACATCAAGGAACGCTCACTAGAAGACAAGGATGGTAGTTGGGACGATGTGACCCCACATGGCCAGATGACAGCGCTGAAACACTCAGAGGACTAGAAGTTTTCCATCAAAAAGTAGCCTACACAAGCACTTCATCTCCACTAAGAGAGAGGGCCTGAATAGGCAAAAGAGAGGTCCAAATAGGCCAAAGTGAGTCTGAGTGTGTAGATGAAGAAGAAGACTATCTATGTTGATCTTCTAACTTGTAACAATGATCCATTTTCTATACTTTCTATTTTTTGTTTCTTTCATATTTTATACTTCATGTTGAACATATTGTATATAAGTCTGTGACCTACGTTCTTTGTGGTTTTATATAAACATAGTTGTTCAATTCGATTTCTCTGTTCTTCTAGAAATCAACATGTTATCATTAGCTTAAGTAGGTGAAATGTCATGTTAATAAGAGTCGCTTATAAATTTTAATGTGTTAATTGTGCTTTTGTTATTACTTGGCCTGCATAAGTTGCTAACTATCCGAGAGGGAAAGTAGCTAGAACCTAATTAGGGCGAATGAAGAGGAACTTTGCCTCTCCACGAGAGTATTTCTTACATTTGGACTCTGAAAGGAGGGCAAGTGTGGACAATGGATATCGAGCAATACCAGTTCTTAATTATGAAATAGTATAGGATTCATAAGTGGTCTGTCTTATATATAACTCGTCTAGCTATATTTGGTCATATGGATCTCTAAAAAGCAGTCATATGTGGCATATATGCCTTCGAGAGAAGCATGCCTTAATCGTAAGTAAGTCGTAGCGAGTTAGATCGCATCAGAGTTTCCTGTCTACTTATTTGAATGGTAACAAGCGAACATTCCTGCCTTCATTCTCTTAATACAAGTTAGACGCCTTACTATAACTTTCTCTTCACTTCGCCTTATAAATTCTCACTGTGTAATTAGCCAATTGTTACATTTCTTATTCTTTAATTCTTTCAACTCACCTAAATGAATAGTGGATCCTAGAACTAACGTCTGAAACAATTACCTATGTTTGACCCTAGATCACTCAGATAAACCTACTGTTTCGCTTGCACTTAGTCAAGTAGTAGAAAAACTTGTACTTAATGAGGACTTAGGAATTACACAATGAAGAGGTACATTATGAGCATTTCACATGTTATGATTGTGATCCATGACTCATCGCCTAGAATTGAAGCATGCTATATAGAAAGTTACGGTAAACGCATCAGGTGCAATGATGAGACTCAGTGACGTATTGTAATTGTATTATACACACATGAAATTAGTAAGTCCAAACCAACAACCAAAGGGTCATCTAGAAAGTCTAGGTTTGAATGATATGTACATTTAGGGTCATCTAGGGCAAGTGGGAGATGTATAATGGGTATGAGGATGTCCTAGTTTGTTGTATTTGGATGGATACTTGTTGTGTAATATACTTGTATATTTTACCATTTCCAATGTTTGAGGATTACTTTATTATGTACATTCCTTAAAGATTAGAGGTTTTGTCCAAGTGAGGTTTCTAGATGACCTTAAAATTTGTAGATAATAAATATAATCCATTGATTGTTGTTAATAAAGTGTTATTATTATAATTTCAATAATTGTTATTGATATATTATTAGTTTTCTCCTAATAACCTAAATCCAATAAACTAACATCCTATGTTGTTTGATTAGTCTTCAACAGTATGTAGAGACATATAGGAATCAATGTTCGAGATCAGCTTAAAGCGTCTATAGTATAGGGATAAGGTTGGGTATCTTATCTTGTAACACTATGGATACGACTGACTTTGTATTTGATAAATGGTGTTTCCGAGACTTGAACAAAGGGTCTCACCCTCTCTATGGCATGAGAGAGATTTTTGTTTATTGGTTGGAGCATAAACAGGTTTTTCACTAAAGGAGCACTGGTATTTAAAGAGTAGAGGTAATTAGGGATAAAATGGTAATTTTACACATGTTACGAACACTCATGAAGGACTAACTTATTGTTATTGTCCAATATCCGTGGATATAGAAATATATCTACAGTGAGAAGAGTTCAACTGTGAATCTTTAGTGGAGTGTACATACAGTCAACGAATATTTATTAATGTGATAATGAGTTTAGCCAATTATTCTCAAATCGTTTTAGCTTTGATCTGTAGGTCTATTAAGTCTCCTTCCTAGCTTGCAAAGGGTAATGAGAGTTATTTACATTTGTTATAATTTAAAATGTTCAAATTTACTTTGGAAATTAATATAATGTATGTGGTGATACATCATAATATAAAGTTTATATTTTAATTAAACTTCATTATATAAATTTAATTTTGATGATTCAAAATTAATTTATGAATGAATAAAATATTTAAATGAGTTCAAATATTAATTTAATGTGAATTAGATTCATATTATACAACTATAGGTTAAAATTTAATATGTATATCATACACATTAAACCTATAGGATGTGAGAGAAATTTATATTTGATTATGATTCAAATTTAGATTAAATTAAGAAAAATTTTCAAAAGTAGCAAATTTTACAAAATATCTACAACTTATAGCAAATTCTATCACTGATAGTCATTGATATGTTATAGTGATAGAATATTATCACTGATAGAATCCAAAATTTTGCTATACCTTGTAAATATTTTAACTTATTTTACTATTTTAAAAAATGATCCTTAAATTAAATATAAGATATTTAATTTAGAAATTAATTAACTGAAGAATTAATTAATAGTTTAGTTTAATTTGATTTGACTAAATTTGATTTAATTAAATTACTAAATTAAAACTATAGATTATGTGAGAGATATTCATTTAAATGTTATTTAAATGAAATATTCATTAAATATGATTTTCTTAATTATTTGAATATTATTATTAATTTAATTTATTAAATTAATAGGAAAGGTGGGTGGTTTTCCTATGTTTCCATATTCTCTCTAACTGCCCTCTTCTTTAGTCAAAAGAGGGAGCTATCAGTATGGCAAAACGATGTGATAGAGGCATTATGTGATTTTGCATTTGTGTGACTTTTCTAATTTTTTCTCTATAATTTTTTTCCTTTCATATTTTGATTCCCTCAAATCGATCTCTAGCTTAGAGAATAGAAAGGTTTCCAAGTGGTGGTGCCTCAATTTGGTGATTGGCAGATACAAAATCAACAATATGCGTAAGTATTATGTATTTTTTTACTATTCTCTGTAATTAATCTGAAAGCATTATTAGGCTTCTTAGAAATATATTTCTGTACTTTTGCAATGTACTAGTATTTTAAGATTTCCAAATTAAATTGAGTAATGGTTCTATTAAATTTTTCGTTGTGTTGGAGTTCTTGTTCCTTCACTAATCATACTATCCAACATGAACTTAGTAGTAACGACGACTAAGTGATCCGCATAGCCATTTACCTTTGAAACTCTATGCACATTGATCATCGGGAACTCGATATATAGTATAAACATGGTTTCTTTCCTTAAACCCATTTTCAATAAACTCATGCTTTTATAATAACTTTCTAAGACATTAAATAACTCTGTTTAGATATTTTAGCAGTTTCTCAATAAATATGTTCTTTGCTAAACATTTCTAACTCATGCTTTGGAATCATTACTTAAATTTGTATAATATATTTAGAAATCTCATTTAGAAATTACTTTGTTACTCACAGATGGTAGCTTAAACCCTCGGCCTGTAAACTTGTTTGCTCTCATCTTTACCTAAAATAATGAGAAATAATTCCATTTAATTCTCTTTCATCATGCTTAAAATTTCTCAAAACACCAAGAATAGCCCAAAATCTATCATTCTGACCATCTCAACACCAAAAGTTGTCCCTTTCATCAAGTCACATCGCTCTAATTACCACTTTTGTCTTTTAGCAAACCTTTTCTCGCGTAATGATTTGGTCTTCTTGCCTTATCCCTTATCGAGTTCCTCTATGATTTGCCAGTTTTTTCTTTTGTCAATAATCATGTGTTTTGACATTTAAAATGAAGTAAAAGCATGCATGAAGTTCATGTAAAGTGCATTTCTAAATAATTATATATTTACAACATAAGTTATGCATTTTCGCACATTTATCATGCATTTTGGTCCCATTATTCTACCTAAAAGGCCATAATAACTTGTATTTTTACAAGTTATCATTTATGCATAAATAAATATTTTTATTTATTTTGTAGACTAAGCAATATCATATTATTTTCAAAAGGGTGTTTCATTTGAGCAATCATTTTCAGTGAAGAACTAATCATAAACATATCTATGATTATTTGATCATGAGGACAATGTGGTAATATTTTAGAACTGCTTGCACAAAGTAAGTTCAAAGCCACGAAACGTCATACAAAAAGTAAGCTTTAAGACTCACTCGATTACTAGTTTCTGTTTTGCAGATTTTGATTTGTTAGTCTAGCTATTGTTCTTTGCATTGACGGTCGGAGGTCCCAGTAGCAACAATTCCAAAACATTTTCATATTGTCTGATGACTTAAACGCAATCTGGCATTATGTCTTATGAACTCAACTGTCTATTTCGATTCTAAGGTGAGAATTTCAAACGATGGAAATAAAAGATGTTGTTCTTTCTCACCGTAAAAAAGGTAGTTGATGCCTACTCTTCATAAAAAAATCTAATGTTCAAAAACAAAATCTCACCCAAGAACAAACCAAGGTGACTGTTGATTGGGAAGAAATGATTCTTTACGCAAAAACTTTATATTAATTTGTTTGACTAATTAGTTGTATGATTATTACAGTATAATGAAGACAATGAAACTAGTTTGGGATACCTTGTAGAAAAAATACGACACTCAGGAGTCTGGATCAAAGAAATATTTTGTCAGTCGCTATATGAGATTCCAAACGACAGATGACAAATCAGTGGATGTCTAATCCCATTAATTATAGAAATTAGTCCACAAAATAATTAACGAATATATGTCCTTTTACAAATAGTTCCAAATTGTTGCTATTATTGACAAGTTTCCTACTTAGTGGAAGGATTTAAAAAATACACAAAGGCAAATAACTAAGGAATTTCTTTGGAGAGCTTGATAACCCTGTTACGCATTAAGGAGAAAACCCAAAAGAAGTGTAAACCCGATGTTTTCTTGACCTATTTTATGTTATTCTTTTGTGTGAAAAGAATAAAAGGAAAATGGAAATTTAATATATATATTATCTAAAAATATATATAATATAATTATTATTTAGAAAAAAATGAAGTAAAAGACAAAGAAAAGAAAGGAAGAAAGAGAAAAGAAGAGCTTACGATGGAATTTGTTTTTTTTTTTTTTTGTATTTTAACTCATTCACCTCCATTTTCATTTCATCCCTTCCTTCAACATTTTAAGCACCTTTTCTACAATAAAATTCCAGAGATACTTCAAGAGAATAAGGTTGTGAGAGGAAGAAGAAGAAGTGGAAGAACTTTTGGTTAAAGAACACAAGAGTTTGCAAGATTTATTTCTCTACAGTTCATTAAGCACACCTATGGTTTTTCTTTAGATTCCGAGCTACACAAACATAATTAAGAGGTGAGGTTTACTTTTATTGAAAACTATTTCATTTTCAAACAAACTTTGTGAAGGAAGCTTGAGCAAATTTTGTTGTTCATTGGATGATTTTTGACAAAGAACACAGGACAGGGATTTTTCTCGCGAATTCAGGGGACCTCTGATGTTTTCTGTATTTCAGGGTGTACAAATGGATTTAGGATCTCTATTTGGTATGGTTGGAAAGCTTATCCAATTTACAACAATGTTTATGAAGAAACAGTGAACCAAAAATGACAAAAAAAAAAGTTAAATTGCAGGGTCAAGTTAAAGTGATTGTTGTTTATACGATTCTGGAGTAGTTCAATTTTGAGGGCAATATGATATTATTCACAAGGAATCAGACTTACATATACTAAGGTAAATTTTAGAGGATCTCAAAATGAAGATTTTGATATAAGGAAATCTAAATTTGGTTAAGTATTGAAAGAGTTATGATCATTTGAATCGAGTAATGTGAATATGAAAAATTATGAGTAAAATGTTGAGTATGGATTTTATTTTTAAGGATGGACTTCTTTAGCAATATCCTTAATGAGCTATGTCAAGCATAATATGTGAAGATCATAATATTTAGGTTTCTAATACTCGGTTATGGTTGTTTGATAGACCAAGAAGAAATAGGTCGGATTTACGGATCAGAAAACTAAGTTTAAGACAGTGAGTGAGCAAAACCAATTTTGGAAACAATTTGTTTTGTTTTCTCCCAAATTTTTTTTTTTTAGTATGATTGACTGATCTACATGTTTATTTACAAGTTTTAAAAATAATTTGAATTCCCTAATTATTTACAAGCATAAGTTACTAAATTTTGGTTTAAGAACTACAGTTTTCATGAACAAGCTAAGTAAGCTTGAGCTTTACGAAAGATAAAGAAAGCAGGCATGTTTTAATGTTTTCGTATGATTTTTTTGATGATTCTATTAACTACATGACTGAGATATTGAGCCCGAGGCTATATGTTACCGTGTGCACACTGGTTAGATTCTATTGTTGACGTTGAGTGTACTCCATAACAACGATGCTGTCGTGAGTGCTGGGCGGGCCCCACTACGACAAAGATGATGGGAGTACTGGGTGAGCCCCACTACATCGTAGAACTTGTAAATATTGTTGTACTGGGTGTGTCCTACACAACGTAGATTTTTCATGTTAGTTAAAATATTTGATATATGTTGACATGTCTTACAAGATTTAAATGACGTATATATGAGTATTTGAGGAAGCTATTTTTACTATTACATCTCTAAGTTCATGCCTTGTATAAACAGATTTATTGTGTAAGCTTCCACATGCTCTTATCTTCAAATTTTTAGTTTTAAACTGAGTCACTCACTAAGCTTCATAGCTTACCCGTTCCAAAATGTTTTACCCATTTTACAGGTAGAGATCGAGTTTCCGGTGCCTGATAGACTGCCTTAGTCTATCGAAGCTGCGATATCGATTGACAGTACGTGGTTAGAGTTGTACAT
>JBBPDI010085706.1:0-12970 GCA_037974545.1 Cucumis variabilis
GTGACATACTATGACAGTTGTATACATCCCAAATTGAATTGAGGGAAGAAAAAACTGTCATAAATGCCAAAATCCGCATTTTTGGTGGAAAAAATGGAAATTTTTTTAATTTTGAGAATTTATGACAGTTTTTTTAACTGTCATAAAATATAAATAATAAAAAAGTATTTATTTTAAATTAAAAGGAAAATAACGAAAAAAGAAGGGGAACTTTGCTTTTACGTGAAAATCACTTTTCTTTTTTCAATCTTCAAAAAAAAAAAATTCAATCTTCTAAAAAAAAAAGAGTTTTTCCTTTTTTTTTTCTCAATTTTTCATTTCCCCCAATTTTACGAAAAAAACCCTTCTTCTTTCTTTTTCTTCCCCTTCCATTGTACGATTTCCCACAGTGGTCTCGCACAGGTCGTCGATTCCCCTTCTCCACCAGGCTCTTCCACTCGGTGATAGATCAAGGTGCTTATTGCGGTGAATGCTCTTTTGTGCAATTTTGTGCACAGTGAAGGCTTCTCCATCTGATGCTTCTTCGCAGCGTTCTTTTTTTCACAACTATCTAACTCATATCAAAACCCTCATCCATCTGTCGTCGTCGTGCCCTCTCTCACTCATCGTCCTCTCACACTTCAGACTGCCGACCATCTCCTACCTTCATTGTCCATGGCGGTCTCTCAGGTATTATGGATCTAATCTTTACTCTCTATACTTTTCTTTGAGTAAGTTATCCTAGAAAAGATAGTTTTATGGTATTTGAATAAAGCTTTAGGTTATTTGCTAAAATTGCAAAGTGGTTTCTGGACACAAATCCCATGGTCGAAATTTAAGAATAATCGAGTTCTTGCTCCTATTGATTTTTCAATTGAACTTGAAACTCAATTCTCAACATTGCATCTAAGATATGTTCTTTACAAATTTTTGTGTTTATTCCTTAATTTTTTAGTTTTCTGGCTGCCACTAAGTAAATGAATATTCTTTTGTGTTGCCCACCAATTGTTTGATGAAATTCCCATGATTGGACTGATGAAGTTTCTTATTTTAACTTGTATCTATCTATGAAATGCCCATAATTTGACTGATGAAGTTGCAATACTTGTTGGGATTATATTTTTTTTGTATTCATGCAAAAACCTTCATTCAGCTTAAAGGTTGAGTTATATATTCAACTTAGTTTTAATATCATTCAGATTAAATTTTTCTAAAGATTTAAATTAACGTGTATTTTTATTTGTTAATTGAGATTAATTGGACGGAGCATATATCAGTGAAATGATGCTGATAGGTATGGTTTTCTTATTCAAAATATGTCATTCTCATCATTTTTTTGGTTGAGTAAAACGTTTGCTTCTAGAAGGGTATGGAGTCTTTGTATATATCTTCTTTATTCTCATGACATTATCTGTTAATCATTTTTGAAAATTATTGATACGTGATGAGGGCTAATTTTGTGTGCGTTGGAAATTTTGTTACTCATTTGTTTGACTGCTTGCTAATCACATTTTGTTTTTGTTTTTTTTTTCTTTCAAAATTTATGGTCCATTTGGAGAAGCAAAAACCTAATATTACTATTGAGTTCTATGTAAAAATTCATAAAAGTTTGCAAGTTAGGTAACTGTAGCTTTAGCTAAGTCTACATCTTATTTTGCATTTTGAACTAAATTTTGGTGATATTAAGCAATTGGAGTTCTTGGGCCTTCATGACATTATATGCTTATTTTTAAGTTCTGGTTCTTGCTAAAATATAATTTATGCATGTTCCAACTAAATATAGGAATTGCAGTACTCTTTTAACGCTTTTGGATATCTTTTCTTTTCCTTCAGTTACTGAATTTGAGTGCTTGGTGGAAGATGATTTTTTATTTCTTTTTGATAAATGGAATTTACATGGAAAAATACGAAAGGAAAAACAAAGGCATAAAAAAGGTCCAAAACTAACTATGAAAATGACTCCAATCTAACAAAATTGTGCCAAAATAGGCTTTGTTTATGTACCTCTCTACAAAGTCTATTGTTTCTCTTGTCTAAATCATACCACACACAATGAAAAAGAACTTAGCATAACACGTAGTTTTGCCATTTTTTCAAAAAGGTGAACTCGTAGCACCTCCTCAATTAACTATAGCAAAACAATATGTAGTCTGAAGAGATAAAATTTCTTTTTGAAGAAATATACAAGAGGAGACAGATGGGATGAATAGGCACACTCAAATATCTTAATTAGGCTGGCACATCCTTAACCACCCTCAATATATTCCCAAACACAAAAAATGATACTTTGATAAAAGAAAGAAACAATACAAGAAGAGCAAAGTAGAGATAGAGAAAGCACAAAAGTTCAAAGATGTTGACATGGAAAAGGTTAGAGGAAAGCCTCCAATATACAAGGCTAGCTTCTATATCAGATTACTAGATAAGATAAGGAAGTTGACTCATCCCATCTTATTCAAGGAGACGGAGGACCCTTTTTTTTCTTTTTTTTTCTTTTTGAAAAAGATACGTTGACTCATCCCACCTTATTCAAGGAGACGGAAGGACCAATCTTAGTTCTTTAGTTCTTAGAAGCCTTCAAGAGGAAGCAAGAATTTCAGGGTCATCAACTGTTGAATGATTAGGATTCAAAATTCTTGTCCGAATCCAGGGACTGAGGAGTCATCCATCTCAAAAATCAGTTGACAAGGAAATGATTAGCTCATAAGGAGTGCGAGATCTCTTGATTTTTCTGATGTGATATTCTCATTACATTCCTACATACACTTTATGTGGGACTTTGATTGCATTCTCAACATTTACTTATAATCCTAAATTGGTTTCATTAAAATTCAACCGTTAGTCTAAATTTGCTTTGGAGCAATAAAAACTCCTTGAAAAGTTAGAAGAGTGCTAAGGAGGTGTTGAAGTGTGACTAAAGTTCTACATTGCCTAGATAATAGATCTCTATAAGAATTTTCACTTTTACCGACAAAAAAAATATCAGCCAATGTCCAAAAAACGTGACCCTAAGTCATGCCGACGTAAAAAAATGTGTTGGCCAGAACGTCATTGTATTTATGTCGGGTGATGTTCTTGTCGTCAAAATTAAATTTCAATTTTGTTGGTATAAGTGCCTTTTCCTTGACATATATATTGTTGCATCGGCGCACAAGTTTTGCCGATGAAATACAAGTTCGTCAACATACAAGTTTTGGAATGAGAGAAGATCTATAACATATGAAAGAGGATAATATAGTGAGAGAAGATATATGACATATAAAAGAGGATAATTATCTTTAATGGTATGACACCTCATAGTAGAGATATGTTAGAAGGTTCGTAATTCCTAATAATTAAGCGAGGATAATTGGAATGCGTCCATAGTTCTACATTATGTATAGTTAGATAACTTATTATATATAAAGGAAGGATAATCATCTTTAATAATATGAGACATTTTGATTGATCAAACCAAAATTAAAAGCATGAGGGTTAGTGTCCAAAATGGATAATATCATCCATTGTAGAGATATATTGGAGGGTTCGTTGTCTTTAGCAAGTAGTATAAAAGTTACTCCCACTCCCACTTTGATGCTGAAGTTAATCTCACAGCAAAGGTAGAAGTATAAAACTACTATGCTCATAATTTACTTACATCGTCAAAGAGCTTTCATATGGCCTACTTGTAGGTAATCGTGACCAAATCCATTTAGGATCATGTTTTTGTGTCTATTAGAAGAATTCCTCAGTTTTATTAGATCACTCGGCTCATGGGAGAAAAATCTTGAGCTAACCTATATGGTAGTTGAGGAGCTTGGAAGGGGGCTCTTTCTCTTTCACTTGTTCTTTGGTTAGGTTTTGCATATTCCATTGAGCTTCAACTACATTTCCTTGTATTTTAGAGAAGAAAGAAACAATCCTTCACAATCTCTATGTTAACTTTCTCTAGAAGCTTATTAAATTCTTATTTGTCATTATGTTTAAGTTACATAGAGTTTTCATTGCCATCTTTCGCCAAATTGGCCTTCATTTTCTACTTCATACAATTTGTTGAGCTTGTGGCCATTATCAACTTTTTGTTTTTTGCCTTCCATGAACATGATTTATTTTTTTGCTTGATGGTACAAATATAGATTAGTATAATTGAAGGTACTCAATATTAACACGATCGTGTTTTGAAGAACTTGTCTTACTTTATAGAGTCATAGTATTATATCATCCATAGGAATGCTATTGAGGATCTTGACTTTTTCTCTTCTAGTATAGAATTTGCTTCCTTTAGACGTTTGGTTTTCATGTAACTCAATCTAAAAATTGTTTTAATGGTTTAGTGGCTTCCTTGTTTCACACTGACCGTTCTCCATTTGTCATGACTCACTAGTTTGAGATTGTGGTTTCTGTGTTTCCACTGCTTAAATACAAAAAATATACCTGCTAGGCTGCTACAATTATTTTCCCTCTCTTTTCCCTTCTAACCTGATTATATTTACTATTGGGGTTTGTTATTGATACTTCTTTTTTCCTTTTAGTTTGGCTCCTTTTCATTGGAACTTCATTTTGTGCAAATATTGTGTCATTCATTTGGTACAACTTTTGGTTTTCAATTTTTCTTCTATAATGTAACAAGCTAAAGACAAGATCAACCTCTCAAGATCCTAGCTAAAACAGGAATTTTAGAAAACTTGATGATTGAAAATCATTGTTATTTGGTCAAGATGGCTTTAAAGTACAAAAATTCTATTTGGAAATTAATATAGTCTTTTAGCAAGCTAAGCTCCTGTTTCTTCACAAACATATCCAGTTAAATTATCTGAAGAGTAATGATAGAAGAGTTGTAATTTGTAAAAAGTTCCAATCTTGTAGACCAAGTGGATGTTAAGGTGACGTTGTTATTCTAAATTTGTGCTATGCTACACAAAGGTTGTTTTTCATTAAGAAGTATAGTTGTTTCTCTCGTTTCAAAGATCTGTGATTGTAATACGTTGAAGTGTAGGAGGAGACTCATTGGCTGTTTAAGAGGCTGAATTGGTTATTATAGTATATGATTATTCTAATCATTATAATTGTTTGCGTTTAAGATTACACTATTCTAGTTTGGGTTACAAATGATGAGAGAAGATAGTTACAAAATAGTCGTAAACGCGATAAATACTAAGAGTTTCAAATAATTTTACTAGTGTTGGTTATAATTATTGAGACTTTCTACCAAAAACTTTTAGATATTGTTTGTTACAATAAATTACCTTAAGAACGTTACCTTTTTTTTGCTTCTCCCTGGAGATCTCATTTGATAAATGAAATTGTACAGCTATAGTATTTTGTCAAAATTGTGAAATTATGCTATCTTAATATACTCTAGATTGTAAATGAAGGTTCCATCTTTCTCAATCCTTCTCAAAGATTGATCACCTTGGAACTGCAAGGTGGGAAAGAAGATTCTTTAGAAGGTAAGTACTTTGCTCATTTGGTTGTTTTGAAGTTTGCTGATACAGATGGGTTTCTGGTCATTTTTTGGTTCAACTTGTTGTTTAATAGGTGATGTGATTAACGGGTGTATTTAAATTGATTGGAGTTATTTGAACGTGTTTGGTTTTGGTTGATTTATAGTTCATGAATTGTTTTGGTGTCCAAAGTTTAGTTCTGAGATCTGGATAGCTTCTCTTGTTAGTCTTGAAATGAATTTTTGTGATTGAAACAAGTGAATGATTTAGTTTAATGATCAATGCTGTAAACGATGTGGTCCTCACATTGAAAAGATGAAAAAATACTCATGTCTTCTTAGTTCTTGTTTAGATTCTTCCTTGTGATGGAAAGGGTTCTTACTTTTAGTAGTTTATTTTTACATATTAATCGATGATGTTTTTTTCGATTGTGATGGAAAGGGTTCCTACTTTTAGATTCTTCCATGTTAATCGATGATGTTGTTTTCGATTGTAGTATTGCACATGCTGTTTACCGACTTCTGGTCCTGGTCAACGAAACCCGTTGACCAATATGATATAATGGCTTTAGGTTCAAGTACTGCTCAATGTTGAAATATTTCTTAATATCTAATGCTTATGAAAGAAATATTGATAGGTAATGCTTTCCGGTTTTGTAACCTTGTCATGCATGTAGTGTTATCGATGCATGTAGTGATAGGTAATGCTCAATGTTGAAATTTTTTATAAGAGTTGTACTCTCTTGTCCTGTGATGGATGCTTATATTCATGTTGTCTTTTTAGGTTCAACTAGAGTCGATAACTTCATGAGTTTCCTTTCAAAGAAAATTTTTTCAGAGATGAAGGCTTACCGGTTAGTCGTTTATGCTTGTGCAGAAAATCTTGTTATATGTATTGTTATGCTATTTACAATGGTTTTGATTAAGGGCTGGAATTCTGTACTTGTAAATTGTTGAAACTTGATTGGAAATGTATGAATATTACAAAATGTATTATAGCATATATATTAAAGTGTCGGCCATTTGTTTCTATATGGGTGTGATGTATTATAACATTATTGTCATTCAAATGGTTCGTGTAATGGCAGAGCGACAATAAGAACAGAAAAAAATTGTAGTAATTGAGAAATTTATAACAGAAAATAAATATCATAATATATGAATTCGTGACAGTCATTAATTATCGTCAATACCAAAACAATGACAATTTTTTTTATAAAATAACTGTCACAATTGCCATATCTATGACACGAAAAAAATGTCGTCAATAGTGAAATAATGATATTTAATTTTTTTTAAAAACTTTTACAATTACCCTATATTTAATAGAAAAAAATATCATCAATAGCAGAACAATGACTTTTTTTAAAAAAAAAACTGTCACGATTAACATATCCGTGATATTTAAAAAAAATGTCATAATTAATGAATTTACGACATTTATTAAATTTTCGTTAATATGCAAATGATGAAAGTTATTTATTGTCATAATATAAAATATGAGAGTCATTTGTTGTCATAAAATAGTAATTAACGACATTTTTTTTTGTCATGAAATAACTTATTGCGACAGTTTTTGAAAACTGTCATGGAAGGACTTTCCATGACACTCGCTTCTATGACTAAAAATAACTGTCATAGATTTTATTCGCAATAGAAAGTAACTGTCATCGTAGACCATTTTTATTGTAGTGGGGCCGAAAGTTCGCTAGTGGAGTTGTACAAAATGACACTCAGTGGTAAGCTAAAAATGGTCATCGAGGGTGGTGTTTGAAGTTGACCAACGAATTTTCTAGATTGAATTAAAAAGAATGTAACCTCTAGGCTTCGATAGTGTTTATTATTCAAACCTATGGGAACGAGTGTAGGAAGCCTTGGTGAAAACGGCCATTGATCAATGGTGAAGATGATTAATGATTGTCAATGTTTAAGACAATTGGTTGGCCGCGGATCATCATGACAATCGGTCGCCAAGAATCAAGGCTTTGATCATTGACCATTACTACGACTGTTTGTTAATATGCACAACATAGATAATTAACGATAACGATTGGTTGATTCCTCGATCAAGATGTTCACTCGATAACAATAACGTTCAAAATTATAGGTCACCAATGATCAATATGATTGGTCATCGACGATCAAGACGATCGATAATCGACAGTCAAGACGATTTGAAGGCGACGATCATGATAATATGAATCTAATGGTTAAGACGATCGATCATCATGATCGTCAATCGATTATGACCGATCATCATGGTTAATCGGTAAGTGGATATACCCATAAGTTTTAAAGTATTTGCCTTGTGATTGTACTAGGTTTACGAGGAATAAATAAAATTGTTAAGTTATTCCAAAGTTTAAGTGTTGCTATTAGTTATTGTCAAGCATGATCTTAAGAGGTTTAAGTTCAAGTTCAAGTTTAAGATTGAGCATTCTGGTGCCTTGTTAGAGGCGTTGGAGCCGCCCAAGTCGCGTCTATGCTCGAGAATGCAAGAAGGCTTTCTAGGTGGGAATGTGACAATTTGGTATAAGAGCAATACGTTCCTAAATAGTGGAATAGTAAGATTACAGGAAAACTAAGTATAAGTTTAGAGTAAATAGTTTTCTTACAAAGTTAAGAGGTTTAAGCAAAGTCTGAGGACTTGAGTAAGTTTATTAAAGTTGAGCTAATATTTCAAGTTGTTTGTCACATCCCACCCCATGTAGAGTCATGACCGCCTAGACATTCAATGTGAATTTCTCCATGAGATAGCACGCGGAACGCCTAGTAAGCAAAATAAACACAACATTAAACTTAATGCAGGATGAGAACTCATTTTGAAATAACAAGACTTCACTGATATTTGATAAAAGGGATACATCTAAAACAAGTACAAGAGTTTCTATAAACTAAAAATATACAAATCTTAAAATAACACTTCACTCTACTTACCTAACTTTACATGCTATGCGAGTTGACAGTAGCCACTTCCAAAATGATGGGATTTACATATGGCAAAATAGGCGTTCAAGAGGGCAAGTCAAATGTTAGATGTCATTTGCTATCTGGGGGAAAATAAAACAAAGTATATAAAATATTAGAAAAAATGTATAGTCAGTGAGATTCTTCACCAACACATTTAGTGAATACATTTTAGCCATAACGCGTTGTAATTCTTTTTTCAAAACCATTCAATATAAATAGTTATGCATTTCAATAGTAAAATTTTAAGTTCAAATCAAATCATCTCAATGCATTAGGTGATTTACACAATTCAAATGTCATTAACAATATTTATAATTCATATGAAAATCATTTCCTTTCAAATCATTCAGAAAAGCTAATATTGCATAGGAATACATTCCTCATAATGCATTATGTAAATCTTATCACAGAATCATTTTGCATGCTTAATTACATATTTATACCCTTCCTTAGTTCAAGCGTTTGCCACACTTTTTTGCTGAGTTGTGGTTGTGCGGAGTGATCTCAATGCAACAACAAGTCTGGATTAATTCTATCACACATAATGTGTCTTCCAATGCCAGATCACACAGCAAGCAAATGACATTCTATACTAGATCACAAAGGAAGAATAGGGCATCCTATCTCAGATCACACATTGAAGATAAGACATCCCACACCAGGACACACAATAACTGTGAGAAATCTCATCGCACAGAGTACTAAAGATCATTTCATCACAACATTCCAGTTCATTTTAAATTTCAAATCATTTGCAAACCAAATCCATTTTAAGAACTTGAGAACATATATAAGTGAATCATGGAACCCAAGAATCCAATGAATAAATATATAAGGATTCAAACATAGTAAAAATTCCTTTAGTTTGAAAACACTCTAAGAAGAAACCACACACAATCAGGTACCTTCCTCACCTAGGCCCTTACCCAAAGTTTCCATACACTTCCTTGCAAACATTTGTCGAATTCAAGCTTGTGGTGAATAACTGAAAATCTTTGAAATTCTTTCAATTCTTTCTTAAGTGGACACAAGGTAAAGTAACTCTCAAAATGACCAAACTTCTCTTATTTTTAAGCTTCTTCTGTGAAAATTCTCATCTCAAAATGATTACCTTTGTCCGATGGTGAGAATTGTCTAATATCAAAAAGCGATGTTTTACAACTACCTCCTTATCCTGAATTCAATTGGGCAACAAGGTCAAATCAGCTCAACGACCTTCTCACACAAGGATGATGTTAACTACTTCACGGTGAAGGAAGCTCTCATCGCCTGTCATATCATCATGTAACTCTTTTCTTACCCCATAACTAAAAATACCTTACACAATTGCTTTGCTACAGTTTCAGTTGCCATCTCCCATCGTGTGCAATCCTAATGCATTACCTAGTTCTTGTCGTATGCACTCTTATCATGTAGTTTAAAATGTGATTAGAGTCTCACATTATCCATGTAGGAAGAGTTGAAAGGAATCATGCCACAAGAAAGAGGACAAGGACAACAAGGAAGCAAGTCACGCACAACCGAGCCCACTAGGATTTAGAGGCTCAATTAGTAAATTCAGATGCTAGAAGAGTTATTTGATCGATTAGAGCAAATATTAATACATGATTTATCAAGAGAGCTAGAAAAGAAGTTTGGAATTAAATAACTTAAGGAGTTAGAAGCCAAGGAAATTTAAGGAACAATAGAACCAGAGTAAGCAGAGAAGTGGCTATGAACATTAGAAAAATGTTTTAGAGTTATGTAATTCCTTGGGGAGAGGAAAGTGGACTTAGTAGTTTTCTTACTTCAATAGCGAGCAAAAGACTAGTGAGCATTAGAGCAGAATAGACGAGGCGAGATGAGTAGGGTAAAGTTCAAGCTAAGGTGGCGTTTAATGAAATGTATTTCTCACAAATGTAAAGGAGGAGAGACAAGATGAATTATTGCACTTAGAACAAGGCAAGCTCACAGTGGAAAAATATGAGAAGAAGTTCACAGAGTCGGCTAGGTATGCATTGATGATGGTAACAATGGACAAAGACAGATATAGGCATTTTGAGTATGATTTAAGGCCTAAAATAACTTTAGTCCCACGATGTAGTTATGCCAAGTTAGTAGAGGCAGCATTACGCATGGAGAAATATGTAACAACCCAAAATTTTTATAACCAAGATGGGGTCATTACTCATCTAATTATCTTAACTTTCTAAAACCAATAGCTGAAGCATAAAACAAGCAGTTCCCATATGGTTGGTCATGGGTCCTTCTTCTTGTCGCTCGCTAGCTTGCCTTTCCTATTATCTTTGCTTGAAAAGTTAAACATATAAAGAGTGAGTATAAAGGACCCACTATTGGTTCCACTAGATGAACCATTAACTTTCTATTAGGAGATACCTTGAGTTATATCAGTCTGGTAATCCCTTAGGAACACATATTAGTCATAAAGGTGAACTTGAAGGTACACTTAACAGTTATTCAGTCATCAAAATTAGTATAAAGATGGTGATTTTGAGGGACATTGTACATACAGGGTACACTAGCCTAATACTTAAAGCTAATAGATACCATAGGTCCAAATAAGCCTATTACAGTCAAGCTTAGTCCAATAATAGGTAAAAACATAACATGAAAACGTCATCCAACAAACTCCATAATTACATATGTAGTCATATAAGTAAATCAACACAATTTCAGTCAAGCTCTCACATAAACCTGCAATGCATTTTAATTATGTGCATAACCACT
The DNA here is from genome assembly GCA_037974545.1 of Cucumis variabilis. Classification (NCBI taxonomy): domain Eukaryota; kingdom Viridiplantae; phylum Streptophyta; class Magnoliopsida; order Cucurbitales; family Cucurbitaceae; genus Cucumis; species Cucumis variabilis. The sequence goes on from JBBPDI010085706.1 coordinate 11,099, forward strand.
AATCAATATATATAGTACAACTTTAATTTTAAATCAGAAGTCCAGTGGTAGAAATCTCTTACCTCATAATAGAATTAAACCCTTAGCAAAATTTCTTGATGCAAATTAAACCACAAATTAACCTAAACATAAGAAAAATATAATTAGTAATTTTACTTACTAAAGTTATCCATTATGCTGAATAGCAATCCATGATATATAGACATGCAAACAATCATCATACTTTTCACATTATACATTCTCAAGTACCCATAGGTTAAGAAAATCATTGCCCTTTACACATTCCACAATAGTGTTAGATCAAACTAATGGCTATCCTTCATAAATTATCCGTAACTCATAACTAAGCCAATAGTTATCCATCACAATTATTACAGTATCTCATAGGCTATGCAAATAACTCCTTATAACAATTATCAGAGTAACTCATTAGCCAAGCAAATAATTTATCATTAATGGACTCGCAGTCAATCATCATAATCTAATTCACAACACACCATATCAGTAATCCATGATAGACATGTAAACAATCACCATACTTCACAACAAGCATAAACAATTCCCATAGTATGCATATGAAAATAATTATCCTTTACACCTTAGCCTAATTCAATGGCTACCCTTCACAATTTAACAATAACCTTAAGCTATGTAGATAATTCACCATCACAAACATATATCACAAGCTATGCATATAGTTGTATCACCATTATCACGCAGTAATCCAACCCTCAAACGGAAATCCAGGTAGTAAAACATTTACCTTAGGTTATGTTAAGTTTCTTGCAGCACAAAAGAAAGTACAATTTCACCTATGCATAACCAAAACTAAATTAACAATTTTTGCCAACAAATTACTAATTTAATTCACCTTGGCTTACTAGCTTACCCAAAAGAAGCTTGAAAATCCAATCCAACCTTGAAAGAAATCCACCAACTAAAAGCCAAGAGTTCTCCGTATGCAATTCAACACCAGAAAAACCCTAAAATTAACCCAACAATACACCTAATTTAGAATCTAATTTAACTTTTAATCGGTACTAAAAACCTACAATAAAGATCCAAAACACTCACCTAACTCACCAATCTTAATCAAAACCAATGAGCAGAGGCAACAGAGACAACACACAACTGGTTAGGACGAGCACTACAACAAATAAGGCTTTTAATAGCCCATTCTCATAGCCCATTTTAAATTGGGCTATTGAAAAGATATTTATAAAAAAAAAAAGGAAAACAAAAATAGGGAAACAAAAAGAGAAATCCCGCATACCAATTTTTATTCTTCTCTGTTTCCCTCACACAGAATTCTCTTTGGGCTGTCGGCCCTCACGATGGCATTCATCCCAGGCGATGATACCCATCCCACGGACGACCTCTCACGTTGTCCCAAAACATCACTCGGCGGCGGCGGCTTGATCTCTTGAACAAATCCATCTACGACCAAACCCATCCCTGAAACCTATTGAAACGACAACGACGGTGATATTGGAATTACAAGGATGATTTCTAATCTCAAACAACGAGGAAAGCGATTTAGTATTCACGACGTCTGCCCTCTCACAGTGATTTCTCATCTCTGTCTGTGTCATCACTCTGCTCGCCGTTGCTAATTTGTTCATCAGATTGACTCGAGAAATGTAGTTAGTCAAGCTCAAGCTTTAACTTCTAGATAGCTCGTTAGATTGACTCAAGAAAGGTATAAGCAGTTTCTATTCTTGTTCTTTGAAGTCTCTTATATATATAAAATTTAGGTGATGGAACTTATGTTTTGAAAAAGGTTCTAATTCAGAGTAGTGAACAATTGGAGCTGTTGAGGGAGGAGAAGTATTGATCCTAACAAAATCAACCACATCATCTGGTGTTGAGGCT
>JBBPDI010085711.1:0-12967 GCA_037974545.1 Cucumis variabilis
ATCACAATATACCTAAACCTATAAGTATAAAAACTATCGATTCATTGCAATACAAAACATGTATCATATGTAGCATCATAGAAAGTCGTAGTCATCAACTTTTACTGCATCCAATTCAGATTGAGTGTAAGGTGCTTGTCCCATTAGTGCTTGGATTTTTTTTGTGAAACCTTGCTTGTTGGTTTGCGTTTTCATGGAACTCTCACCCAAGATGTAATGATTATGGATGTGATTGTTTTGAAATTGGGATTGTGTTCAATGAGAAATCATATGGACTAAGTTGTTCTGCCTTTAAGAACAATATTCTAAAAAACTTGCCTATCATCAAGGCACACAGATATATCTAGCCAAGTTGTTTGTATGTTTGTGGTGTTTGAATTGTCATTGAATACGGATCATTGCATGCAAAATTCTTTCCAATATTCTCTTTATCACATGAGTTAATATGATCATTCATTTAGAATGCTCCTAATATCATCCACCACATATATCTAAGTCTACGTTGCACAAGTTTTTCCGTTGCTTGCCCAAGTGTAAACAAAACAATTAATAGGTTTTTTGGATGAACCAGGGTCAAACACATGGAATTAATATTAAACTCAATTCTCAAGTCTACTTATCAATCGATCGTTGTGACAAAAATTTTAAGAATGTGAAAGAATGTTAAAAGTAAACTAATACTACATATTTACACCTAGAGACTCCAATAAATAATGGGAAGATGGATATGCAAACTAACTTGTATGCAAGAAAGAGTGAAGGAACATCTATGTATTGCAAGGCTATTAAGCACTATAAGAACCTTAATATGACACATTACTCTTAACTAGATTATAATTAATGCATGCTCCACTCGGAGTCATTGAACGCCACACATGGTCATCTGTCGAGAACCATATGACTAATCTTGATTAAGCAAAATATATCTAGAGTGTTCACTTATAAAACTAATAGAGCTTCACGTTTAAGGACAACAATCGCTCGATGCCTAAAGTCCACACTTATTCACCTTTCAGGATATAAATGAGTGAAGTCATCTCATAAAGTCGAGAAAACTCTTCCTTGTACCGTTAGCCACGTCCTTGCTACTTACCATCTCGGATAGTTGGCGACTTACATTGGTCAAGTATTGAATGTAGCTCGGCTAACGCGATAAGAGTTATAAACTAGACTCTTTGTTAAGAACTTTTTACAAACTTAAAGTACAAACAACACATAGATAGATGGAAAGTAAAGAAATGAAAAATTGAAAAGGGTATAAATGTGTGATATATTAAAGAATGTAGGCCTTTGGCCATTGTACAATATGAACAGTATATATTACACAACGAATACAAAAATGGAAAGAAAAAAGAGTGGAAAAACAATACAAGTTATGGAAGAAATAGAGGGTGGCTTTCTTCCTACTTAGATTCTAAGTTTTACACTTTACAATTTGATCGGAGAAGAAGAAGAATGGTTCCTTGCATTCGGTGGAAAGGCTATTCCTCTCCACTTCTCTCTAGGGTTTGGCCTCTTTAGGCCTTTTAGTCGGTCTTTTCAGACGTCTGATCACTCAACCCTCTCCAGGCTCTCTTTTAATAGTGTAGAAGGATGCTTTTTATCGACACCTTTAGACAAAAAAATTTCCTTCCGATTACATGTACCAAAAGTAATCTCTACAAACAGCTCACGTCACTCCAACTACTATTTTGTGTTCTAGCGGATTGCTTTTTGCCTCATGACGTAGCCTTCTCGCCAAATCTCTTTTCGCAAGATACTTTGAAATTTGCTAAATTCTTCTATTTGTTTATAAACATGCGTTAAAGCACTAAAAGCACGGTAAAAAAAGCATAAAAATTTATGCAAGATATATTTCTAAATAATTATGTATTTATAACATAAGTTAGGCGTTTTGGCACTTTTAGCATGTGTTTTAGTCCTATTATTCTACCTAAAAGGCCATAATAACTTGTATTTCTATAATTTATCAGTTAGCTGCAAGCGAAATAAATGTAATTTAATAACTAGATTGTACTAAGTGTAAGAATAATAATTATAAGAGATGGTGCAAGACAATGCATACATTTGTAATTGTGATGTTCTTTTCCCTTACTATGTCTTGCATGAAGTTCATAACATAGTATCCCAATTTCGTGATGCTCGATTGTTGAGCACACTATACGCACACACATATTTTAAAGCACAGGTTAAAATAAAAATAATATTTAAATCAAATGCATATTATCATTTATTTGGAACTGAAATACTCAGGAAATATTACTATAGTTTATTAGGCGAGCAAGTTTTACATTAAACCTCCTTTGTATGATTTTTTCTGTGATAAATCTTATCATTGCAAGGTTCGAGCTAAAGCTTTTGAAACTTTTTGAAAACCCTGTGAGGCGTTTAAAATAAGGCGTTTTAACAAAAGTTAAAACAAAGCCAAAAGTATACAAATTTTAAAATTTTCTTTCATTCTTTCATTGAGTTAAAATAACTCTAATGTTGCCTCCTCTCTTTAAAAATAAGAAGCAAAGCTTTAAAAGTAAAAAGTTTGAGAGTTGAGTAATAAATGGCGGTAAAAGTTATAGTTGAGGAAAGGAACGGACTCATAAAGTACTTATGATTTTCCACTCAACACCAAATATTTCGTAAATAAATAAAAAGTATTATTTTTCCAAATAAAAGGATTCAAAACTCTTCGAAAACTCTAGACATTTGTGAAATTTGAAAATAAGATTCTTGTGAGGACTGAACAAGGATATTTTAAGTATTAAGTTTGCTGCGTTTTAAACTTAGAAATGATTTTATAGTGAGAAGTACGTGATGAGAGTAGACTCTAAATAACGAATAAAACTAACTTGGATTTTGAGAAGTTTGGAAATGCAAGGAGAAAGGTAAGTCTTTGAGGAGGAATTGTGCTTACAAGCATCATGCATGATATAGAGTGATGCTTGAGGACAAACATTACTCTAAATTTGGTGGTGTGATAACTTGTAGATTATGTTGTAAATTAATAAATACTTGAAAATACATGCTATATAAGCATCCATGCCTATTTTATCGTGTTTTTAGTGTCTTAACGCTCGCTTGTAAATAAAATAAGAGACTAGTAAATCGCAAAGGAACTTACACAAAGGCTACGAGAGAAGACCTTGTTTAGCAAGTACACTTTCTAAGTGAGATCCATATCAACACTCGAGGAAGGATTGCTAGAAGATAATAATGGCAGTCAGAGTTCATATGACTTGACAATGACCGCATTCAACGCCGATATGTTTAGAAGAATAGAAGTTGCTCGTTGAAAGCTGTCTATAAAAAGCCTCCTTTTACACAATTCACATGGACTAGCCTGAATTGGCCAAACTCTATAGAGGGGTGGAAAAGAGTAGTCTTTCCACCGTCAGTAAAAGTCTTTCTTCCTCTTCTCTGACCAATTTGTAGATAAAGGTTAAAGGTTTGAGTAGAGAAGAGTTCATTTTCCATTTCCCCTTACTTGTAATGTTCATTTTTATACTTTCTATTTTTATATTTCGTTGCAATGTATTTATTTATATCGTATAGTGGCCTAAAACCTATATTCTTTAATATATTGCATGTTTATACCTTTTTAATCCATCATGTCTTTACTATTCATTTGTCAAAATGTTATCTGTAGTTTAGGTTTGTGATAAGTTCTTCATAAAAAGCTTAGCTTATAACACCTATCAAGTTAGTTAAGCTATAGTCATCACTTAGCTAGTGTAAATCGCCAACTACTTGAGAGAGCAAGTAGTACGGATATGGCTAACACGTGGAAGAAGGAGTTTAGAGACAAACTCCACCTTAGTAAGACAACTTCCATCACTTGCGTTCCAAAAGAAGAACAAGTGTTGGTATTTGACGCCGAGAGGTTGTCACCCTTAAAAGAGAAGTTCTATAAGTTGTACAAGTAAACTTTTCTAGATACATCTCACTTAATCAAGCTTTATCATTTGCATCATGAGAGCCGAGCAAGTGTGGCGTTTAAGGCACTGAGAGGTGTTCACCTTAATCATAAGCTATTTAACTGATCTCTATCGCATTAAGGCTACCGTTGCATGGCTTAATCGCCTAATAACGTGAAGATATTCTTTCACTCTTTGTTAACACAAGTTATTTCACTATCCATCTTGTCATCATTCTTATTCACCTTTTATAGAACCTCTAGTGTAGATGGTAGTTTATAATTAGCTTAGTCATACTCTTTACTTTATACTGTATAGATAGTTATTTTATACCACTTGAATGAAGTGTAAGCCTTAGAACTAAGATTTGATATCAATTCCTTGTGTTCAACCCTAGATTACCTAGGAAACCTATTGTTTTGCTTATACTTGGAAAAATAATAGAAAAACTTGCACGACATGCATATCTTTAGAAAGTTAGCAATACATGAATAAGAATGTACCTTTTAACGCATGACCCTATTCAGTCGCCTAATAGTCGCTCCACTTAGAGCTTAACATGATAAATCCACAATAGAAACTTATGCATATAATACCACAAGCATACAGGTAAATTAGGGTCAAACCCAAAAGAACTAGTGACAAGAATTTTGAATCTAAACTTAGCGAAAGAAATGATTGATAATTTTCAAGAACGTAAGAAATGAATCATCAGAGTATAAACTTGTTGTGGTAACATACAAAAAAAGCAAATTGTAATGCTATTAGTAGAGAAATATTTCACTTCAAGAATCAATATCAACAAAATAAGAAGGGTTTAATTCAAAAATTAAAAGAGAAGGGTAATGGGTATTTTATTTTTCATTCCAATCATATTGAATAGAAAAAATAAAGTGTGATTGCCACTAATCCTTTATTAATCAAAATTCAATTAGTTCTTATTTCTTATTTCTTGTTCCCTGTTCCCTTTTCCCTATTCCTGGTTTCTTATTCTTTTTTTTTTAGAATAAGAAATAGAAATATGGTTGATAAATGTTTCTGTTTTTTGTTTCTTGAAAAAAAAAACAGAAAATGTGTTTGATAATTGTTTCTTATTTCTTGATTTTTTTTATATTTAGATTTTATTTTATTTACATTTAATTCAATTAAACATCAAACAAAAATATATGTCCTCCATTAAACATTAAAAAATAAATAAAATTATCAAACCTAGATAGGAAGGTCTTCTTATAATTTTATGGAGAACGATATAAAGATTGGGATCTGAAGGACAGAGCTGGCGAGAGGAAGACAAAAACTCACGATGAAGAGAAGGACCAAAACCCACGACAATGAGAAAGACAAAACTCACGGCTAAAACACAGATTTGGCAAAAGCCCACAAATTTGGTGAAACGATAGCGAAAACACAATTAAGAGGAAAACCCAGATCTAACGAAGAGGACGACGTTGTGTAGAGGAAGGCGATGAGATGCGAAGAGGAAGACAATGAAGACAATGAAAGGAAGAGGAAGAGGATGGTTATTTGGGAAAGATGATGGAGATAAGAGGAAGAAAAAGGAAACCACGCGGAGAGTGGTTATTTAGGGAAGAAAAAGAAAATCACGAGAGGAAAATGGAATAGAAAAGGAATTAAAAAGAGGGAAACGAAATCAATAGAAATAATTGAGAAAAAGAAAAAAGAAACCAATAGAAATAATTGAGAAACGGAAATGAGAGAAACTAATTTTTTTGTTTCCAATAATTCCTTATAAAATAAGAAACATTTCTACTTTTTTTTTAGAACGAGAAACAAGGAACGTTACCAAACACCTTTGTTTCTTAAAAAATGAAAACAGTAACAGGAAACAAGGAACAAGAACGTTACCAAACGGGCCCTGGTTAATTATTTCTTTGAGTCAAAAGATTTGACTCAAGAATTAATTACACCAATTTAAGTTATGAATTCTAATTCATAATACTTATGCTTCCAACATTGCATCAAATTGTATGAATTTGATTAAACTTCATGATGCAATGATTTTAATTTCAATTATTGCAAGCATTCAATACAAAAGATAGAATCTAACCAAAATTGATAACTATTTGTCAAGAATATGTATTGCATAACTAAGAATTAAAAAAGAATTCATGCAATTAATTTGATTAAGATTAATAACAAGAATTCTTTATCCATGAAATTCAAGAATCATGCATCAAAATCTAATTGTAAGAACTAAAATTCTCGTGTAAGTTGAAAAATTAAACCCAATACCCTTTTCTTACCTTAGTCTACAAAATCCGTGAAAAATTCAGAAAGAATTAAGTAAGAAGAATAACTTAACTTTGAGAAGAAAGTGAGGTTTTATTGAATTGAGAGAGAATTTGTACAAAATATAAGTGAAGATGAAGAGAAATGGATGAATTTGATATTAATTTTTGGAAGAAAAACAGGTATTCAAAGAAAATAATTTAAGTAACCGTTTATGGGATTCGAACCAACAACATCAAGGACGCGCATGTTTTCTTCGACGGAACGACTCAAGATTTCGTAAAATTGCAATTAGTTACGATTTTGCACTTGATCTTTAATTGACTCATTTTTCTTTGTTTGAGCTCCGTTTTATGTGTTTTATGTGATTTTTGTTGCATTATTCTCGTATCGGAGTCTATTTTCTTAATTGTAAGACATGTGTCCTGAATAGAAGGTATTTTTAAGAAGAAGACATTTTGAAGATAGGCATTTCGAATGACAAAGCGCGTTGAGGAAAAAATTTGTTGATCCTCAGTAATGCAAAGAGTTTGGCATTTGTGTGTTACTTTGTAAAAGAAACAGGCGAATGAGTTAGAAAAATTCAGAAAAATATCATGATTCGATAGTGGACCACATGTAGTATTTAAGCTAAGCATGACTAGAAAGGATATTTAGCTCACGTGTGTAAAGCACTAAGTAGGAGCTAGCAAGTTAAGAATAGCTCAAAGGGTGAAGACCTAATTCGTTTAAAGAAGTATAAATAGGAGTGAAAGGTCTAAAGAAAAGAATATTACTCTGAAATTTAGTAAGAAAAATTACTCAAGTGCTGTCTTGTCGAGGATGTCTTTAAGCATGAAGAAGAAGACTTGAAGTTAAGCGTTCAGAGGAAGGAACTTAGTTCTAGTGATTAATTTTTCTAAAAGGAAGAACGAAGTTTTGAAAGTTTTCTTTAGTCTTATACGGTTGTATTATTTAATACATGTTTAATGTTGTAAATGTTTATGAGGAAGCACATTTATTGAAAGAAAGAGTTACTAAGTTAAAGTTTTCATATTTTTTATGAATGTATAAGTTTTATGTATGCAAGTAAACAATTAGTGTTATTTCTCTCATAAGCTAGCTATTATGTGCACATAATGAGTTAAGAAAACCATGGGTGAAATAACTACATGGTAGTAAGAAAGTAGGCAATGTGTTGAAATGAGCGTATTGAGTTAACAACTTGTGCAACGAAAAATGAACCAAAAAATTCTCCAAGGTATGTTGTTGATGATGCGGTCATCACAGTAATCTATGAATAAGAAAGACAAATGTGTGTCATATGTTTTGAATGAAATGTTTTATGCTTATTTATGAAAATGAATTTACGTGATTAAATGCCCAAAAAGAATTTCTCAAATCTCACTCACTACGTATTTAACTTATGGTTTTAAGTTTTCCTTCCTCAGGTAACAAGGTGTGGAAGCCAAGTTAAGAAGGATACTGCACCTAGGCGTTAGAAGCCTTTTCTTTTACTTTTTACTACTCAAGAAAGCATTTATTATGTATTGGAACGCATGTTGTTAAATAAATAAAAGAAAGTTGCTTTTATTATCATGTGTTGTGGATTTTGTCATCACTATTTTTTGTTACGTGATAACATGTATAGACACCCGTTATTATAGCCTCTTTTATTAGAATAATGACATTAAAATGCATAGGCAGAAGGTCAAAGCGCGTAGCTTGTATTGTAAATACATAAGTATCTAGAAATATATCTTACATAAGTATCATGCCTATTTTATATAAATTACAATGACTAAATGCATGATAATAAACAAAAGAAAAAGCTAGCAAATTGAAGAGGTGCTCGCAAGAAAACCAGAAGAAAAGACCAAGTATTTACATGAGAAGAACCCGTCTGACAAGTATAATTTCCGGACAAGGATCTACGTTATCCTATGAGAAGAATCATTCTCCCATCTTTCCCCTAACTTGTAGTATTTTTTCACTCTTTTTTCTCTCCATCTTTACACTTCATTGTAATATATGTGATGTTCATATTGTACAGTGGCCAAAGGCCTATATTCTTTATACATATATTACATGTTTACACCTTTTCAATCCATCATTTCTTGACTTCTCACCTGCTAATGTGTTAACAGTAGTTAGAGTTGTGATAGGTTCTAGATAGAAAGTCTAGCTTATAAACCTTGTCACATTAGTTGAGTTATATTCATTATGTGGACAGTGTGAATCGCCAATTACCCGAGAGGGTAAGTAGCAAGGATAGGGCTAATGTTCGTAAGGAGGAGTTTGGCAACAAACTTCATCTTAGTGAGGTAACTTCCAATATTTGTATCCCGAAAGGTGAACAAGTACAAATATTAGGCGCTGAGAGGTTGTTGTTCTTAAACGAGAAGTCCTATAGGTATTATAAGCCAAGTCTTCTAGATAAAGTTCACCTAATCAAGCATAGTCATTTGTACTTCGAAAGACGAGCAAGTGTAGCGTCTAAACACTTTGAGAGAAGATCGCCTTAATCATGGACTAATTATGCAATTATATTGCGTCAAAGCTCCTACATTACTTAATCACCTAATAATGCATAGACCTTCCTTCGCCTGTTTATTATATACAAGTTAGTGAGTTCAATACCCTACCTTACAACATATTATTCTCTGTGCATGAATTTCTAGCTGTGAATAAGTAGTTTTAGTTATCTTTATATTTTTCCTACTTGATCGTCATAATGCTTAAATGATAAGTGAACCCTAGAACTAACATCTCTATACAATTCCCTGTGTTCAATCCTGGATCAACCATGTAAACCTATTGTTTCGCTTGCACTTGAACAAGCAGTAGGAAAACTTGTACTCAACGAGGATTTATGTATCACATGATGAAGAGGCATATAGTAAAAATCTTACGTGCTATGATCATGAGCCATGACTCATTGCTTAGAATTGAAGCATGCTTTACAGATAGTTACGGTGGGTGCATTACGCACAATGATCTGACTCAGTGACGTATTGCAATTGCACTATACACACACCAAATTATTAAGTCCAAACATAATCAAGAATTAAGTCTTAAGTTAAGCGTTAAGTTCAAGGTTAAGGATTTAAGGTTAGGACGCGTTGTGGGGCGGAGTGTGACAATAATCCCTATAAAATATGAAAATAATGAATATATGCATGCATAGGGATAAAATTAAGTATGAATTGTACAGTTTATTCTAGCCCTAACAAACATTACAATAAAGTCAATCTTTCCCAATGCACAGAAACATCACCGAAAACCTCAAAGTACATCAAAAAAGGTTTCCGCGAGGTCATATACGACATCGGCAGCCACATCGTGGAAAGTCCATCGGGGATACTTTCTGCGACGCTGATCGCTCCCATGTCATGGAAAGGTTCCCCCACGCACGGTCTCAATGCATCACATAAGTCTTTTGCAACATCGGCGTTGCGGAAACCTTTTGTGACACAAACGTAGCGAAAACCTTTTGTGATGAAGACGTTGCAGAAGCCTTCCGTGATGTCAGCATCATAAATACCTTCCACGACGTCTACGTCACAAAACTTTTCCGCGACGTACTGCGACATCAGCGTCGCAAAAGGTTTTTTTTAATTTTGTTATTATTATTTATTCATTGGTAAAACCCGATGTTATAAATTTTGGAGTAAACTGATTGAAATGAAACTAATATTCATTAAAAAATAAAATGATACATTAATTAATATGTTCGATACAAAAAAATAATTATATAATTCAAAATATTACATTAAAAAAAAAACCTAAAGTCTAATACTCTAGTGCAATGGACGTCAGACCTACAAATAATACGAAAGTATTGTTAGAATATCACATATGAAAAGTTAAACAAATTAAATATTGAAAAGTCTGTACCCATGCATGCACGATCACAGGCTTCTCTGTGCCCAACTCATCTCCTCGAGCATCTTCTTCATCTCTTCCATTTGTCGTGCATGGTCCGCCATTTGGAGATCTCGCTCCGCCATCTGTCGAACTCTCTCCTCCTACCTCAGGTGTTGTTCTTGGAGCATTTGGTTAGCGTTGTCAAGGCTCGCTCTGAGTTCGCTAACCTCTTCTACGTGTGTCTGGTAGTTATACTACTGGAGGAAGAAGATGAAGTGGCAGTCCTATACTTGGGTTTTGGGCCCCAACCAAGACTTTTTGAGTAGCCCGATCGTCCATCTAAAATAGTCTCGCATATCTCGTCCTCAGTTAATGGTTCAGAACCCTCTTAGACGGGCTGAAACTGAAAATCCACCATCTGATTTTGCACAAAACAGAAGCTTATAAGTTTAAGAGATTATCATACTTAAAAACATAGAATAAATAAAAGTATTATAAACCAAACATAAAGTTTTCTAAAACTTACGAAAGCGTCCTTTACAGTAGGTGAAATGAACTCACCACTACTACTAACATGTATTTCTTTGAACAATTTGACACGATATACAAGACGATCGTGAAGCTCAGTGAGCTCTACCTGTCTCTTAAGAAACGACTTTGTGTCGCTCCTATAGTTGTAAGGCTGTCGCCCCCTGACACCCTTACACATATTTGATTGCTTCTACATTCCAAAAAAGACGATGAAAACATTATACTTTTAAAGAAACAAAATATTGTAACATAAAAGTATATAAATAATTACCTGAAATTGTCGAGTGATGTAGTGGTCACATAGAAAGTGTCAATCTTTCACCCGATTAAGTAAATTTCTTAAAATAGCCATGATTACTTGACCTGAATTCCTTCCACATAGTGAGCATTTGATTCTCAACAAACCGATTAAGTATTGGATCGTTAAGATCAAACACAAAAAATTGCTACAAAAGAAATATATTTGAAATCAATAAAGCTTTTATAAGGAAATAGAAATATATATAAATGTTTATGAATTTACAGACTTATCGTTAGGCCGCCCTTAACGGCCTCGATGCACTTCGATGGTACATCGGTCCACTTCAGGGCCTGAATAGGAAACGTGTCTCGTGTGAGCACACCTATCGTGTAACTGAAACGAGGGACGTGTGTTGAGACAGGCTTGTCCCTTCTAAGAGGATGGAAATGGGAATTCTTCCATTCTACTGTACGTATCGCTTGACATCTATATTTCTTTAATGTCGTCGTACTCTCCTCGCAGTGGGAGCCGAATGAGAGGGATCTACTGAAAACAACATTGTGATTATATACAACAAGCATAACTTAAAAACATAATTAGATGAAAGAGAAATTATATTAATTAAATATGTGGATTATTACGAACCTAAAGTTTCGCCTACTGACGATGAACCTGAAGCGTCAAGATTAAGGAAGTAGTCTTCCTCATGCGCATTACTCAAAAAGTTAGACTTCATATCTACAGACATAAAAATTAACAAAACATTAAACAAATAAACGTAAGTATCAGAACATAATTAATATATAGAAAAATGACTAAATATACGTATACGTTAAAAAAACGTTATTTTTCATCATCCCAAGACTCGCTTTGATTTGATCGTCATCTTTATCATTTATGAAATTTTCCACGACATGACAAACATATGGTCTTTCCACTATTGTAGGATCAACTTCAGTCCTATACAGGGTGCCATCCTCAATGATGTGTCTGTTCATCCGATGTTCAATGACGATTTCCATTACATTAAGTTGATCATTCTCGATATCTTTCACTTTTGGCACGTCCTATACACGTTTATTTTACACAACTTGAAAAATTTTCCAACCATTACCATTTCTTGGATTCTCAAGGTAGAAAACCTGATGTGCTTGGGTTGCAAGAATCACGGGTTCCTCATCGAACCAAAAATGGGACATGTTTATTGATTTGTAGCCTAGTTCTTCATGCGTTCTATGATTTTTATTTTTGTCTATGTCAAACCAGTGACACTTGAATAACAAGCACGTCGTCCAAATGGATATTGAATGTGTAACACTTCGTCTAGAACACCGTAAAAATTATTATTCGCATCGCTCTCACTCCCTTCTTCGATTACCATGACTCCACTATTTTGTGTTGTGCGTCGAAAATCACGCTCCAATGTGTAAAATCATAAGCCACCGATAATGCATCCACTATAAGAGCGGACATCAAGTGATGGTCCCATCGCGAGTGAAAATAAATCTTGAGAAATGTTTGAATTGTCACGCATTTCTACCATAACCTGAAATTTGGTTTAGCCTAAAACTACTTATATATGTATAAAATATGTATAAAGTGAAAATGCTCAATGTCATTCACTAGAAATACCTGAGCTTTGAACCAATCGACAAATGCTCGTTCGTGTCTTTTAAACAGTTGACAAAAGCTTTCACCCCGACAATGTATCAAAAGAAAGTGTTTCCTAAAGTACACCAATGTGAGTTTGTGTGTCAGCGAGGTATAAAACCCTAAAATAAGTATAGAAATATGTACCTTTGGTATTCGGCTATTTCATCTACATTGCTGAGAATGTACCAATGAAAGAGTCGTTTCTCTATTTGCGATATACTTCGTGAACGTGACGCTCCCAATGATCGTACTTTCTTAATGAATACTTCATACTCACCAATGACCTCACTCTCTAAGGAGTCTCTGTTTGAATTTATACATTTCTTGCATGGACACCTTATTTTTCCATAATTATTTGTGTGATGTTTTGCAACCTCTAAAAACTAAAAAATTCCTTCTCTGTACTCAAAAGAAAACCTATCCCTAATTTTCATCCAACTCTTGTCCATCTCGTTAAAAAACCTAACAAATAAATATGTTATATTAGTTTTATAATCGGCACATTTTAGTTAAGTTAATTAACAATTTTAAAAATTCA